>JACXGI010003722.1:0-59940 GCA_016801175.1 Esox masquinongy
CAGGGTGTCATATAAGAGAGGTGAGGGGGAGGGAGGGAGGGAGGGAGGGGGGGGGGAGGGTGGGCAGGGAGGTAGTGAGATTGACGCATGGTGCAATGTCGTGTAAATGTCAATCTAATTCTGATGTGCTAAATGACATTCTTAGAAGTCATCTCCAATGTGTTTTACCCTGCCAGTGAAAAGACATGGATGGACTGGCATTAGATAACCCAGTATTGAATATCTCTTTATTATTTATTACATCTCATAATAGCTCAGGAGACAGAGCTTTTTACTCCAAGACTAGGATTAACGTGTCTCAAAATGAGACTGAGATTTGACACGTGTGGATGGATGTAACTATAATTAGTTATTTAGTTGCCTGTGGGAGTTAAACTGTATACACTGCTGCATTACTTCATGTACTGTGCATTCCAGCATTATCTTGAGGTTATTGATGGAAGTAGTTAAAGCCGTCATTCGTCTGTCCTGTTAGGCTTGACAGGGCCTCATGGTGTGAATACTGAGCAGGAACATATACACTTCTATCCATGTGTTCAGGCCAGCCAGACAGCTGTCCTCTGCAAACTTTTTTCTGACCTTTGAACTCACACATGCATTCGGATATAGTACGTAAATAAATCACACACACATATGCGCAGATGCTCTCTTTCTCTCTCTCTCTCTCTCTCTCTCTCTCTCTCTTTCTCTCTCTCTCTCTCTCTCTCTCTCTTTCTCTTTCTCTCTCTGTCTCTCTCTGTAACATCTCTTGAATACCAAGCCTACTAAGTCAAATGCCGCTATCTGAAAGTTTCCATAAATGTATCTAAAAGGCTTGTCAGCAACAAAGCCAATACATTCATTTAAGGCAGCTTATTTTATTTTAATAACATCCAACATGCCTTCTCTGACCTCCATCTACTCCTTAATACTAAAAACAATGTATGCTTGAAATCTCCAAGAGGGTTTTTTGGCTGTTCTCCAAGGAGAACCCTTTATGGTTTCTGCAGAAAGTATTTTTGGTTCCAAGTAGAACCCTTTTGAGTCCCATGAAGAATCCTCAGTGAAAAGGGTGTGAGGCTCTAATTGGATCCATATTCATAGTCTTATTACCCAAAGGGCCACACATTAAATGTGTGAAGACATCATTAACCCAGATGAATCCATTAGTGTAACCAGATGGGCACACACAAAGGAATTGTGCAATAGACAGAATAACTAACTACAAATTTGGAATTTCCTCAATGCAAATATAAGATTTTCCTCATTTCACTGGTAGTAATCGGCCATCTGCATTTCCTGGTTATAGGTAATAAAAAATATATCTGTCTTCTTTGAAAGGTCTCATCTCTTGATAAATAGTGTAAGCTTGGTTTTAAAATTTAAATATTCCTGACAATAAAGACCAAACCACAATATCCTCAATTTCATAGCCATTTTCAATCATGAGAAGCAGTCATTTGTTTGGGATCTCAGAAAATAAAAAGCTACCTAGTGACCTCCCAAATCTTTAAAAACTAGTCCCAAAGCCTACTTTCACAAGTCTGTAAAGGCCTCCCATTACGCTGTAGTCTTTAGTAAGCCAGAGAAATTTAGTGAACCTGACTATCCTGCAATGTTGTGGCCAATAGGAACATTGCCGAGTCCAATAGTTGTAGTGAGCAAGGATAACCATACCCACCCACCACTAGTGTGACTGAGCAATCAGCAAAACACAAAGGCCTCAATGACTGCTACAAAACATGACTTTGTTTTAGATCAGATAACAGGCTCAAGCAAACAATGACATAATTGATTGAACTTTCCCATTATGAAATGTCAATAATTCCGCTTTGGTGCATATTAATGTATAATAATTAAATAACTAAAAACAGCCCAAATAGTGTTTTATGTGGACTTTAATGGTAGTGAAGTTGGCTCTTATTCACCAGGGTAAACCCCTCCCACCAGAATTCCATCCTTCGGCTGTATAAAATGTGCATACCAACAGAAATATGACAAAAACTGTGTGCGTATAAAGGGAACCATATAAACATTCACAAATTATTTTTCACAAAAAATACAGAAATTACTGTTTCAAATGGATATAACACACACACAGCACACACACACACACACACACACACACACACACGCAGGCACACACAAACGTCCCTCTGGCCACCATTGATGGAGAGTTAGGGGACAGTAAGGAAGGGCAAGAAACTGCAACAGTAAGCCCATTTCCCTGTATAAGAGCATTAATATTGAGTTACAGGGGCACACACACTACTTATCCCTGTCCTTCCTCTCCCAGGCATCCATTCTACCCCCACACAGCTTGCTTTCCCGCGGTCTCTCTCTAAAACGTTTACAAGTACAGTGGTTGATATTAAATTTGGTAACTCAGTGAAGGACGTCTTAGTTCTCCTCGACGCTGATCTATATTTGTGCCTTAACACGTCTTTCATATGTATCCACAAGCCACACATTGGTATCAGCATACCAGCATCCTGCAGCTTAGGCTGCTGCATCGCCTTCTCCCTTGGTTCCCTTTCACATTTTTCTTTGAAGATGGATTTGGTGTGATTTTTTTCATCAACCTTTTTCATGTCCAACCACAGTAATTAATAATATATTATTTTCATGATAGCACAGGACTCTACGTAGATTTCTCATAGAGCTGATTCCCCAGCTAGCTTCATTAACCTAATTATTCCATACGAGAAACTCACTCCCACACTGCACCTACATGCAAATGGTTTGTCTGCTCCCCCGCTACAGTACGGTGGTGGTCTTGTTTCTAACGGATGAGATTTGTCCCTCTGTCCCCTCTCTCCCTGCATCCACTGTTTTCACTACTCGTGGTCACAGGAGATCAACTTTAAAAGTGGTCATGAAAGTGGTCACTCTGCATTATTCTTCCTCATTTTGTCCTGCTGTCTGGATGATCAATGAGTTTTTTTATTATCAGAATAATTTAACAGACAAAAAAGGGATGGTGCGTTCTTCATGTCCTGCCATCCAATACACTTAACGGCTACCACATAACATTATAGGTGTTTAATTAATCATTATTATATATTCCTATAATGTTATCTGTGTAGCTGTCCTAATTTCATCATCAACCTGAGTTATGTCATTGAAGTGAATGTGATGTCATCCAAGGGTTACAAATATCAGTTTCACCTCACCAGTAACACCATCAATATTAGCCGACTGTGGCCACCTAGTGGCCAGACTAAAAAAACAGCCTCTTCTCTAGTCCACACATAAATGGGATTGTAGGACTGCAGTATCACACTAGGGGGCACTGTGGCTCTATTCCTGGTTTTCTTATCCATCATTTCTAGTGTAATTTCCACAACTATAAGAACATTATCATTGAAATGTATTTTTTCCGAAATTCTACTCACATTTGACATATACGAATACTAGATCATAATTTTCCATTAACCACTATTCTCCAGTGTGACAGAAATACCTTGGTTGTTTATATAATTGTTTTCCACTCATTATTTGAATGCTATCGATACACTGTAAGCTGATAAGATGATGAATTAGAGAATTAATGTATATAAAATTATCAAATTTATGTAAGCAGTGTAACATTTTGTATAATTTCAGAAAATGTTACAAAAGGCATCATGTTTTTCCTGGAAGTGTATTTCATCACATTTTAATAACACTTCGTGTTGTTAAAATTCTGTCCGTTCCACTTTAAACCATTAGATGACGTCTTTCACTGTGAGCCTGGATTTATATCTGAGTACAGTTTTATAACTAATGCATTTTGCATCCGTTGGTGGGAAGGGCAGACATTCTATTCAAGAGAACTTAGTGAGTGAATACATTGTCAGACTTCTTCTATACAGGCCCCCGTGGGAATTGAACCCATTACCCAACAGAGCACCACTTATTTAAATAGTATGATATTCTGTAGTACTGTATAATGTACTACTGTATTCTCTTGTACTATATTCTCTAGGACTGTATCTGTCTTGGTGTGTCTGTGTGTGTACGTGTCTTGGTGTGTCTGTGTGTGTCTGTGTCTTGATGTATCTGTGTACTGTATGTGTTTCGGTCTCGGTGTGTCTGTGTGTATGTGTCTATCTCGGTGTGTCTGTGTGTGTCTGTCTCGGTGTGTGTCTGTGTGTGTGTGTCTATCTCGGTGTGTCTGTGTGTGTCTGTCTCGGTGTGCCTGTGTGTGTCTGTCTCAGTGTGTGTCTGTGTCTATCTGTCTTGGTGCATCTGTGTGTTTGTGTGTGTGTCTGTCTTTTTCGGTGTGTGTGTGTGTGTGTCTTGGTGTGTGTGTGTGTGTCTTTCTCGGTGTGTGTGTGTGTGTGTGTGTGTGTGTGTGTCTTTCTCGGTGTGTCTGTGTGTGTGTGTGTGTGCGTGTGTGTGTGTGTTTTGGTGTGTGTGTGTGTGTGTGTGTTTGGGTAGGGAATTGCCATGTTATTGCACATTGAGTAAGTAGGTGACATGTGGTGCAGTGTAGTCCATGACAGGGGATGGGGAGTTTCTTTCCTCGGGCAGGATTACTGTGTTAATGCAACGATTTGGACACTGAGCTCTGATCAGCTGCTTAATACAGCTTCATCCCTCCCAACAACACACACACACACACACACACGCACGCGTACATGCAATGCATGTAGCTTTATAATTGTAGATAATCCTCAGGTTGTATGGTAGTTTCCCAGCATTCTGGAGCCTCGGGTACAGACGTATCATATCATTAAATACACAACAACTGACAGATGTTGTCAGCTAATATTTCACACAACCTCTGAACACAATGGCCCTGTTCCATCTGTTGGCCCTGGACCTTCTGAACCACTCACCGCTCCGTTTGCACCTTGTCACTTACTGATCAGTCTTTCTCAAGTTCATGCCATATTGGCTTAGGAAACTAAAGCAAGTGGAAAAATATATAAAATAAATAAAACCAGCAAAGCCCAAAATAAAATAAAAACAATCAGAAATGCAAAGTAGAAATTACACAAAAGATATTTTGAGAGTTAAGTTATTAGATGTGTGCCGTGTAGTAAATACATGCAGATAGTATTGAGTAAGTGTAACAAACTTTCCCTTTACGAAATGTCAATAATACTGCTTTGGTGCATATTTATGTATAATAATTAAATAACTAAAAACAGCCCAGATAGTGTTTTACGTGGATTTTCCCTTTAGTGGTAGTGAAGTTGGCTCTTATTCACCAGGGTAAACCCCTTCCACCAGAATTCCATCCTTCAGCTGTATAAAATGTGCATACCAAAAGAAATATGACAAAAACTGTGCGTATAAAGGGGACCACATAAACATTCACAAAATATTTTTCACAAAAATACAGAAATTACTGTTTCAAATGGATATAACACACACACACATGCACACACAATACAGTGTCATTGTATTGAGAAAGTATGACAAAGGAAAACCAGCGATTAGATGAATACTGGTAAGGTTCACCGTGCTAGTGCTCCAGGGGATACCCTTTTTTCACGGGTCACAAACCCGTCTGCAGTGATTGTACGCTGAGGTATTGCACACGACAGACACAGAAATTCAGCAGCGTTGGATTTGATTTCAAAATATTTGTGAGTCTGCACGATATGAGGGAAATACATGCCTCTAATCTGGTCATACTTTTGGCAGAAGGTTTGGAAGGGTTGGTTCATGTTTACTTCATTTTGTTGTTAGCACAGTTTTTCTCTCTCAAGCACCAGGTTCCCTATAGTGGAGGTCTCTTTCGCTAGCAAGGCCATGATCACTGAGACTGTGCTCAAGTAGTGCCGGTCCTAGCCTTTTGGGGGCCCTAAGCATAATTTGGGGGCCCTCGCTCCCCTAGCAGCCCGGGGCTCACAAGCAGTCCAGGGCCCCCTAGCGGTCGGGGGCCCTAAGCAACCGCATATGTTGCTTATGCCTAGGGCCGGCCCTGGCTCAAGGTTGTGCATATTCAAGTTGTTTTCTCTGATTTGGGGTCAGTCACAGTGGTAAGGTATTCTTCCACTGTGTACTCTCTGTTTAGAGCAAGGTAGCATTCCAGTTTTCGTCTGTTTTTTTTTTTTTTTCTTTTTGTTTCTTGCCCGAATATTCATTGTGTCCGAATTCAGCTCTGTATACATTATTGTTTTTTTTGCTTTGTACTCTGCATTTTTCATTCTGTATGCAATCTCAATTTGGTGTTCATCCCATTATGATAATTCTTGGTAAATGGACACCAGACCTAATAACAAGAACAGGTCAATGGGTTCTATAAAGTCTCTCTCTGCCTCTCTCTTTCTCTTTTTCTCTGTCTCTTACTCTCTCACACTATCTGTCTTACTCTCTCTTTCTTTCTCACTCATTCTCTCTCACTCATTCTTTCTCTCTGTCTCACACTTTCTCTTTCTTTCTGTCTCTTACTCTCTTAGACTATATCTTTCTGTCCCCCCATCTGGTCAGATCAACCTGGTCTGTGTTGACCCTCTGTATGTATGTTTCATTATGTCTGACATTCAGAGGACCTAGCATTAGAGTGCACGCACACATCCACACACACACACACACACACACACACACATCAAGGATTATTTTAATCCTTGTAAAAACAAAGCAATATATTTCCCCCAAGCCAAGTCGAGCGTGGGATGTCCATCAGCATTTAAATCAGGATTACAGGTTCATTTTCAAATATATCTCTTCAACATGATCTAACACTGCGCAAACAAGGTATATTGGACTGGGTGGACACAAACATTATGTAGCAGCACAAGTTGTAGGGACACAAGTGGATGATGTGATGTACATAACTGACCACCAAGGACCTTTTAGACCACTCCCATCCCTGACCCCGGATGACCCTAGAAAACTGACCTCTCAGTGGGTGGTCTCATCTCAGACCATTGCAGAGCGAGGACAGACTGAAAAACAAAACACGATCCTCCTCTTCCGTCTCCAATCTTTCTCTCTGTTCTCTTTGTCTGTCTACCTCCAGCCTTTAACTCATCCCTTTCCTTCTCTTCCTCACAGTATTCAGCTCTCTTCATGACTCTCCTCTAGTAAAAAAAGCCCATCTGCTTGTCCTCTCTGGGTCTTCTTTCTGTCACCTCTGCAGAATAGGCATTGGGAAGGGTGAGGGTCACCAGGGTCAGAGTCAACACGCCTCCCTCCTCAGCTCTTTAACCCTTAAACTCTCTCACCCCACACGCACACACGCATACGCACACACACACACACACACACACGCACACAGCACCCTGCACAGTTACGTCCTTCTCCCTCCGGCCTCTTTTTCCCCTTCATGCTCTGGTTTTTCACAAGACCATTATCACCCTCACCCAATCTGGGGAAGGGAGGAGCTGAACCCAGTTCAACTGTACAGGATTAATACAACATAAACTCAGTGTTGGAAGCCTCCCTGCCTGCACTCTGAGTCCAACCATCTTAATCACCAACTTTTATCCGGCTGCAATCCAGCCTCGGCACATCCACCCTTTCATTAAGAGCCAGTCAAGGGATTAGCAGGCTAAAAGATGGAGAGAGATGAGGTTGAGAGGAGAGAGGCTGGAGGGTGAGAAGAGAGAGGGGGAAGAGGAGAAAGGGAAGAGAGGGGAGGAGAGGGGATTGGAGTTGAAAGAGTGAGTGAGAGAAAGAGGAGAGCTTGTCTCTCTGTAAAGTAGTTAGGCATTCATAACCCTTACCTACCTGCCTACCAGGAATATCTAAATCTAAAAACCACAATCAGAGGATCTATCTCTTTACATTATCTCTACGTTTCTCTGTAAATGTTTTTCTCTACTCGTCTGCTTTCCTGGTGGATAGCTACATCCCTAGCTGCTTTTAGCTGAAAGAAAGAGACATTTATTCAGACGGTTCTGTTGAGCGTTAATTATGCAACATGGTGGGGTTCATTTACTAGGGTTTGTTAACCCTTCCCTGGTCATGTTCAACTGTCTGGCCCCAGTCATGTTCCCCTGGACCTGGGGGTTATTGTTGATGTGCTGTTTCTCTTTCCTAGACAAATATATTGTAATAGATTGTTGATGTGATTTCCCCATTGCTAGACTAATCTGTTGGTGATGTATTATCAACTTGCGCGTGCTATCTAGATAATCCTCCTCATCATCCTCCGACATTCACCCTAAATAACCTCTATTGTCTTCTTGAGATCTGCACAGCTATTTAGATTTGGTGATTTGAAATGTTGCTAAGATTCTGAATAATGCCTGCTCAGCGACACACAACACAATACACAAACTCCCAACAACCCTTGTTAAATGTGTAGGACACTAATTACATTACCATCATCCACCTGTCTACTGTGTGTGTGTGTGTGTGTGTGTGTCTATCTATGTGTGTGGGGGGGTAAGAGCGAGCAATCCTGGTGTACATGTGGATAGTCAAATCTGAAAGTGTGGTCTATACAACGTTGTTTAGCCAGTTTCACAAGGAAAAAGTATATTTCAGGCTTTGAGGTTAGTTATAGGTTAAAGCATTAGGGGTTAAGTTCAGGGTTAGGCATTAGTGTTGAGTTAAGGTTAGATCATCGAGGTTAATAAGATTAGGGTTTGAGTTAGGTTAGAGTTAAGGAATAGGGAAAATACAGAATCATATGAGGATAGAACAACAAACATGTTTGTAGTCTTGGAAAGTTATGTGTCATTCCAAAGTTTAATGAAGAGGAATGACATTGTTTGGAGGTGGGGTTGTGATGGGGTGTAGCTCCCCCTCCCCATTCATTAGGCCCACTATCTGTCTGTCAGAGAGATGTCCCTCCCCTCTGTTTCTCGCAGCTGTCTTTCCTTACAGAGCTGGTAACTTCAGCACAATGCATGGTCAGGGGTCAAGAGAAAGAACAGGGTGCGTTGAGAATGGCCCCACAGTGGCCATTTAACAAAAAACTTTCATGCATCTACATTTTCTATCTCTCTTTTTCTCTATCTGTCTCATTCTTCTCTTACTTGCATGCTCCTTTCTCACTCCTTTTTTTCTCTCCTCCTGTAGGTGTGTATGTGCATGCTGGCGAGTCTATGTGTGTGAGTGTGTGTTTGTGCGTGCGTGCGTGCATGCGTGTGTGTGTGGAGGGAATTTCTCAGAGAATGGTTGCAGAGTTGTAACAGAAGTACTCTCATTAGAAACATGTCCTCATGACATCTTCTCTCACACAATCCCTCCCCCTCACTCAGTATCAATCAAACACAATTTAACATTTTCATAAAGAAAAACAAGGTTTAGATGGTTTTAATTATTTGCATTTTTGTTCAAAAAGACAATCCAAAGGTTTTCATCTGAGAGAACATTTTCATTTATATATATATATATATATATATATATATATTTGGCAATTGAGAAAGTGTCAGAAAATGATAGAAAAGATATGCTTTGTATTGTGTTCAGGAATGTCAATTAATCATTAATAAAAAGGTATAATTTTAGCTGATTCATTTCCAATGATTCTGTATCTAGAATAAATGACACCTAGTTAAACTTTGTTCAGATTATGTAATTGACATTTGATCTATTCATTACAACTGTAGACAGCTTTGACATGAACAGATTCCTTCCTGGACATCAGGTACATTAGTATTATTTTTATATAAGATTATTAGATTATCTTTTAAGATACTGTAGTAATATTATAATAGAACACCTTCTAAGTGCGAAACAGGATACAACAGACATCAAAAGAGAAATGGACAGAGAACAGAGAAAACTCACTCAACAATGTCACAAGGAAAGAACAAACAGAGAAGGCCAAGACAAAACATGTGTAAAAACAGCAGTACTAACAGCAGTACTAACAGCAGTAACATCAGTACTAACAGCAATAACAGCAGTACTAACAGCAGTAACAGTAGTACTAACAGCAGTACTAACAGCAGTAACAGCAGTACTAACAGTACTAACAGCAGTAACAGCAGTACTAACAGCAGTAACAGCAGTACTAACAACAGTACTAACAGCAGTACTAACAGCAGTTACCGCAGTACTAACAGCAGTACTAACAGCAGTAACAGCAGTACTAACAGCAGTTACAGCAGTACTAACAGCAGTACTAACAGCAGTAACAGCAGTACTAACAGCAGTTACAGCAGTACTAACAGCAGTACTAACAGCAGTAACAGCAGTACTAACAGCAGTACTAACAGCAGTAACAGCAGTACTAACAGCAGAACTGAAAGCAGTACTTACAGAAGTTCATATAAATATTAAATAAGAAAATAAATACATGGATTATGCATACATGTGAATGTTTTATATTCTGAGTGCTGGTCAGAAGTGCTCATAATGTGGTCAGTGGTCTAGCTGAGGTCTTTACAGCAGCCCTTACCACCTACAGGACCTCCTCCTCTTGTGAAACTTGTGAACCCACCCATAGTCAAGTAGTATGGTGCATTTTAGCTTAATTCACTTATTAGCTTCAGCCACAGTAGAGAAGTGGTTTAACAAAGTGTATGTGTGGGATTTGACAGTGTTGAACGCTAACATGTACACTAATGTAAACATCTGCCCACTTTCCATTTTTTCACACAGAAACCACCCCGCGGATTAGAAAACTCATTAGGTTGGATTCATCCCAACATCCAACACAGTCATTGGTCAACATGGAGCTAGTCGGGCCAAGTTGTTGTTGTGCCCATTAATCCCCATAGACTGTACCCATCTGTGGAGGTGCCATGTTAGGAGGGTGGTACGAGTCATAGGGCATCTCGAGAGGCACCTCGTAGCGGGTACTCTGGTACAGGACCTGTCCCTGAGTGCCTGTCAGGGCCATGGAGGAGGGTGGGTAGTGGTGAGGGGGGAGGTAGTGGGGGGAGGACTCCTGCTTGGGCACCAGGTTACTACCAATGCTTAGCGGGGGCGTAGGTGGGCCGTCGTAGGGAGGGGTGCCCACCCCACCGTCACAGTTGTTTGGGGAGTGGCTCTCGTAAACCCCTCCCTTCACCTCCCTCAGGTGGAGCAGGTGGGCGGAGTCAAGTGTGCCATAGGGCGGGCTGGGTAGACCATGGGAGGAGTAGCTGATTGGTCCAATGGCCATCCCGATCCCTCCAATTACCGTGGGCCCTCCTCTCCGCCCGTGCCTGTCCTCAGCCCTCTCCTCAACTGGCCCGCCAGGCCCCAGCTGAAGACAGCCCGCCACCAGGTTGCTGGTGGGCTGGGAGAGGCCTTTACACAGCGTCTCCAAGAAGGCCCTGCTCTCCGTGGACTGGCCTCCCTCCAGGGCTTCAGAGAGGGCACAGATGTAGTTGCGGGCCAGTCGTAGGGTCTCAATCTTGGACAGTTTCTGGGTCTTGGAGTGGCAGGGCATTATGCTGCGCAGGTTTTCCAGCGCATCATTCAGCCCATGCATTCTCGAGCGCTCCCGGGCATTAGCCTTTACACGTCGCGCCTTAAAGCGTTCCTGCCGGGCCTTGGTCATACGCTTCCTCTTGGGCCCTCTGCGTTTGGGAGTGTTTCCGTCCCCTTGGCCCTCCTCCTCATCCTCCTCCATGTCCTCACTGCCCAGCTCCCTGCCCAGATGACCCGATCCGCCTGCCCTGTAGTGGTGCCTTATTGGCTCATCTCCGTCCGGGGAGCTCAGGTCATCCTCCATCCACTCCAGGGAGCTGACCATCCCGGCTCCCTCGCCGGGCCTCCCGTATGACTTGGCCATCATTGTGTCCTGCAAACAACAAACTAATATCAGTGACGGTTTGGATGTTGACATAAACCTTTTCATAGAGATTATGTTGTGACAACTCACTTAATTCCAGCCAAATGAGGCACGACACAATTTTACCCTTTAACTCAGTAGGTTTTGCTCAACTGAGTTGATCTGCTAGTGCTGCGACATTGACTTTAGCCAGTCTCGAGGACCAGACCTGTCTATTTTTAGCGGCTTATATCCCACAGCCTAATGAGTTCTGACCATGTGTGGTCTACTCTAGTAGCCCCAAGGTAAGCATAAAACCAAGCCGGGACCAGCTTGTAATGTTTGTCTGGGGACAGAGCACGTTGCTTTCAGGGATTCCTTTCAGCACTGTAATCCAGTGGACAGCTCTTTCTTCTATCGTTTCATGCTCAGATCCTGCTGCTCTCGCAAAATACAGAAATATACTGTGATTCCAACCACAAAACATCTTAGCTGGTGGCTCCAATGTTATTACTTATTACCAACAAATATATTTGCAGCTCCACTGCAAAATCCTGCAGGATAATGAATTTTGGACTTGATTACTATAAGGCCAATAAGTGGCAAGGAGTGTAAAGAGACTGACCACTCCAATACCCAACACACATGAGTATGAAAATGTTACTTAATGGTTATGAGCCTGAATCCCACACACACACAGACACAGACACACACACACACACACACACACACACACACACACACACACACACACACACACAGACACACACAAATAAATAACAAATGTTTTGGAGGGTTTTAATCTGAGAGAAGACTTGATCTCGGGGACTTCTAAAGTATGTAATTCCACGCTTTTAGGTCGTGGCGGACACCGGGATGCACTCAAACTGGGCCATTGCAGGATTTGCTCCCTGGATGGATGAAGCAGCAACATGGGATTAACTCAAGGTTAGACTACATGCCCGGATCAGTGACAGGAAACTCTGGAGTAATGCATGTCCAACTCTGCAACGCCGCTGATTGTTCTGCGTTTACGGTTGTGTTGATTAGATTGATAATTTTTTTAAACTGGTTCGTGTTATCTGCCCTGAGCCATGTGTTATATATCCTGAGCCATTCTATATTATGTGTTACATTTGATGACTGTAGGCCTCTTTGTTATTAGGGATTTTTTTAAAGTGATTTATCCATAGTCTTGTATGTAGATGTGATATTCCATACAATAATTGATTTTTATTCATTCTAACCAATAGCATAATGATGTAGCTACACTACTTAGGCTAACCTATCCAAAGAAACATGTTTATTTATTGTGTTGTAGGGGTCAGTAATCATGTGTGTAGTCTTTTTAGAAACAAACCGGTAAACAAAGTGATTCTGAAGCAAGCTGAGCTGGTGGGGTAACCTAGGTTTAGACTGCCTTTGGCAGCGGCAAATAATCACGTTTCAAAGTAGGCTTTGCCTACACCTGATAATTTACACCCGTTGAGATTAGGCCAGGTACAATAAGAACAGTAGCACTACTGCACCAGTTCTTAAAATCAGAAATGAGATTATACAAATGTATTTATCTATCTGTAGTCATGACTTTAACATTGCAACGTTGCAAATGTTATTTACTCTAATAGACTATGCAATTTTGCCTAATAACTGTACACAAAAAGTCCAATAACAATATATTACCTTACCTTTTAATTCAAATAAATATGATATTTAAAATATATTATTATTGTTTCATATGAGAGAAAGTCGAAAGCATTAGGTTGGCCTACCTGATATTCGTAATTATGCTCCAAGGACCTCCTGCGAGTCGGCCTACTTCTTGGCTGTTGAGCAGGCGTAGCCTGTACGTTTTTATTTTCTCACCTTAATAGTTGGAGTAGGCTAAATCCTTCTTCTCATCAAGAGCATCAAGCACACAATCTTGAACTATCTCCGCCGCGTCCCTTCAGTGTACCATCCCAGAGTGAATCCTCTCTGCGGGTCACCCGGCGGTGGCCCGGGGTTTTAGCCTCCGACCGGCAAACAGGCTCCTCCTCCCACTCCCTCATCCCTTTGCATCCAATTCATCTACGCTCGAGCGCGTGTCAGGCCCGTGGACAATATCGTTAATAAAATCAGTTCACAAGCTTTGTCTGTGTGTGTGTGTGTGTGTGTGTGTGTGTGTGTGTGTGTGTGTGTGTGTGCATGCGTGTGTGCGTGGTGTGTGTCAAAAAGGTTGTGTAGACGTTTTCTAATCTTTTTGCTAGATTGATATCCTGCTGGCCGAAACTCTTACGGTTCGTGACGGTTATGTTTCCCGGACGTCTGGATTACGCGTACAATGTTTTCATAGTTAATTTTTTTGGGATTTTATTTCATTTGTATTAGCACTCTGTTTTCAAATAAATTGCGCACATTAGGATGGAGTGGCGTCGAGTGAGCTTAACCGATTGTGACAGCTTGGGGTTGCGCTCGAGCAGGTGTTCGCGCCATTCCCCCGTCCATTCATACACCCGCGTGTGCTGAGTAGTGATTTGCGTCCGACATGCGCTCATTGCACCCAATTACTCTCACTAAATAGGGCTCCAGAGACCCACTCACGAGACAGGACAGGCGCAATGCCTGCATAGGACCAGAGGTGAAGGAAAGAGTAAACCAACCTGAGATGCAGGCTAGCAGGCTTATATGCCTACATTTTACAAATAGAAAATAAGGTGGGTTAGCCAGAATGATTCTAGTAATATGGGTATAGACCATCCTATTTCATCATTTTGTGAATTAACTTAGAATCATTCTTTTAACATATATTTTCATTGCTGTATTGGCTTTACTTTTGATAGAGAGTCCTACACAGTGTGTGGGACAGTGTGTGGGACAGATAGAAATGGAGCAAAGTTCTTCTATCTACTGAGAGAAAGAATCAAATGTGCTCATGGTGAAGGGAGAGGTGGGGAGTAAAGTGTTGGAAGGGGGAGCTGTCGTGACACCCAGAGGATGTGTTTTACACTCCCCTCACTCCCCAGACAACCCCCATCCCCTTCCCTCTGGGTCTCTGCCTGTTCTATTCCACACCTGCAGCCCAGAAAGGGAATAACTGAGCCCGGCATCACTTTTCCCCGGAGTGTTAATAACCTGGGAATATCTTACTATGAGGCCTCATGCTCCCAAACTGCCTCAGCATGGCAGAGTGAACTATGGGTCAAACAAAACAAGATCATTTAGACATGAAGAGTAGCTGCAGCTTTACTCACTCCATTAACCTGTTATTTTGGTTTTAATATGTTTTCATGCATTTTAACGAATCTAGAGCAAAACGGAGGGACATGTTACCCTATTCCACAAGTGGTAAAGAGGTAACGGTGTTTCTGTCATGTACCCTGGTCCCCTTGGTGTTGGTCATGCTCTACGAACTTCTCTGACAGATGGCTCATACTTCCTCTCGTTCACTATCTGCTAGCGGCTCAGATGTACTTGCATTTTCACCTGACCTAACATTGAACCCTAAGTACCTTCCCTCTTCACCTTGTACATCCACACATCCACATTCACGTGTACAGACACACACACACAAACACAAACACACACACACACACACACACATACACACACACAAACCTCTTCCTGAATCCCCAGTGCTCCTGTTTTCAGTTACAGTGGGGAGAGGGGCTGTGTCCATCTGTCAGACTGGGAGTCCTTTGAGAGATCCCAATAGCTCGGCGGAGCACAAGGACAGAGCACATACATATGTTGGGTGGGGGATTGGGGGTCACAATTGGTCTGGAAAGATTGAGTGTTTAACAAAATCCAAGTTGTAAACCTTTTAATACCCAATATCACCTTTCATAAATGATACGTGCAAAAATATATATTTTATTATTTGATCATCACGTTCGCATCTTCACAACATTATGTTGGACTCAACTGTCCTATCACCTAAATTCTCTTGAAAACTAGTTTTGATTTTCTGAGTAGGCACAACAAATCATACTGGCAAATCAAATTGTTCATTATGTATCTTTCAGAAAGACAAAAAGGCTCAGTTTCGCTGAGTTTTAGGGTCCCTTATCAGCGTGGAAGTTGCTCTAAGCCACAGTTGAACTTCCCTCCCTCCAACGTAAGCCTAAACATTCTGGTGATCTGGACCATGTGTCCTTAAACCAACCATCCCATTTATGAGCCCGCTCCGCGAGGCCGCAGAACTACACACCCCCCAGCTACACCCCAAACCCCCTTAACCCTTCCCTAAACCCTCAGTTGGCCCCCTGCAGTGCGTGCTTATTGGCCGACCGCCTTCAGGCGTCCCTTTTCCACGGGCCTATTGTCTAAGCAGCTTTGTTTCTGCATGTGCAGCTGGACTGGTGCACTCCGCTATTAGCCACGACACGCTAAAGAGAGCGGGATAATATAATTACAAAACAAAAGTCAGGTGGCTAGTATATCTGCCAGGGGAAGCCCGTTTTGGGGCTATGTGTGTGTGTGTGTGTGTGGAAGGGGCAGGGGGTGATGTGGCGGGTGGCCAGCTATAATTCAATTATGAAGTTGTGAGAGCAACAATAGGAACAATTGCATTTTTCTCTCTCACTCGCCCCTCTGTGATTTAATTTAATTCCATCTCGGGTTTAAAAAGAGGGGAGTGTGAAAAGACAGAAAATTTACTCTTCTAATTTTCAAAGTCACCGGCCCAGAAAACGTATTATGGTTTGACGAAACTGAACTGGAGACATTTCACAGTGCATGGCTCATCTTTATTGTGAGGCTGACGTGAGACTGAGCCTGTTTGTGGAGGCCCAAAGCCTAACAGGCTGTGTTTCTATATGAAGTGAGTGGCCTTGTGTTCTGGCTTGGTGTGGACACACCCATACCCAGGGACAATGGGATCTAAGGCAGATCCATCTCCTCTAATACTTTCTTTAAACAGGGGAGCAAGTGTGTCCCCCTGTCCCATCAGCAGACCCAAACTTTATCCCGTTAGTCACCCTGGATGAGTGAAAGGGAGTATTCGACCCCCCATGCCAGCTGGAAGCAGCCTCACACACACATAGATCCTCACCCCCAAGTGGGGTGGGACACACAGGGCTTTTCAGACAGCTGATAGGAACAGGTTTAGCTAGTTGGTACTGTTTGGAGTAGGTCAGGCAGAATTGGATTCGTTAAACGTTTTTGTTTTTATTAGTTTCCATTTGTTTGTTGGTGAGGCGTGCCGGACTGCTTAAAAAAACATACCTTGGAAAAGACAGAAAGGGGTTGTGTCAGATGCACACATGCTTTTAGTGGTGGGATTTACCCATTGTGCCACTCTGTGGGCATGTAAATGACCCGTTTTCATCCCTTTTAGGGATGGTTTGATCATGACCCCATGAGGGCATAAGACTCTCAGACCCTGCAGATTTCCTCATTGACTAACTATTTGGAGTTGGAGAAATGGAGCACAATTAATTTTTTTTATAATTTAGTGGACAAGTTTTGGCAACTGCGGTATAGAATCTTCTTTTCCATTATTTGATAAATCAAATTCATACTTCGAAGGGGCCATAGGTAGAATTTTGGTTAATCAGAACATTTCCACAATACAGTGAATATCAAATGTCTACACAACCTTTATGAAAAATTGTCTTTTGCTTATGTAAAGGCTGAAATTAAGGCAAATCATGTCAAAACTTTTTTCACCTTAATACAATGTTGTAACCAACAAAATTTTTAAAATACAAAATTATAATTTCTCAAGCCCAGTCAAATTGCAAAGGATTGCACAACCCTCTTTAGGTCTGTCCATAAATGTTCTGTAGGATTTAGGTCTGGGCTCTGACTGGGCCATTCCAAGTCTTACTTTCTTCAAGATATTCCTTGGTTGATTTGGCTGTTTGCTTTGGTTGAAGGGTAACATTTTTGTTGTGTAGAATTTCTTCAACTTCCTGTCAGAAGGCAGCAAGGTTTGCAACAAAATAAGTTGAGAGTCCCTACTGATGAGAAGCAGCATGAAAAGTTTCTGGTCCATGGGTGTCTCTGCAGTAGGCCTATGCAGGCGAGATACCTGCTATTAAAATCTACATGAACAGCTGGTTTTATTTGATCTAAATGATTTTAATTGATGCCAGGTGATGGAAAATTACCTTTGTACATGTTATGGAATGTGATTGGTTTAATCTGAACCCAGTTACAACCCCAGTTATTAAGGGTATGCACGCTTATGCAATCCTCATCATAGACGGTTTTTATTTGTTAGTATTTTTCGGAGAAGTTATCTATTTGTTTTACAATTAAATATTTTTCTTTGCGAGATCTTATAGTGAAAGATCTGAAAAGTGAAAAAGTCTGTTGTGATTATTTATTTTATTTCAGTTTTTACATAAACAGAAACTCCTTTAACTGTTTGCATTTTATGTATGTGTAGATTTCTGATATCAAGAGTATTTCTGCAGTAATAATGGAATGATAGCAGAGTTTTACAACATTCACTCACCAGAAATCCCTTTGGGTGCATACAAAAGTGCAGAATATGTATTGGTCATCAGAAGAAAACATGCAAAGTGTCTCTTGTCAGTTTCTATCTATAGAGAAACCAAATATCCATGTAAAGTCCATATGTTTTATAAATCTAACTTAAGAGTTGGTTTAAATGCAAACATTTGTTGTTGCAATTCACCTAGATTCTGCAAGATGAATACATTCTACATACAACCCATTTAAATAATCATAATTACACAAATAATAAAGCACAGAGCCTCAAAATTGAATGCCACTTATATTTTATTGCAAGATATTTGCTTGATTTTGCGCCTAGTGCCATGTGGGATGTGATTCAGACTCTTGGTGGCTGGAATGGTGTGCTGCAGTGTGTTTCACTTAGGGTGTAGATGGAAAAGCAGAGCCAATGTATTTCTTCCCATTCCCATAGGAGGAGTTGTCCCAGGTGTAGGTCTGGATTAACAATGGCTTCCCTCCCAGGCTGAGTTTACACCTGGACACAAAACCAAATCAAAACATACATACATTGGCAGCCAACACTTACAGAAGGGGAGAGTCCAAAATGGATGGACATTTAGAACAGCAATGGCTTTCAATAATGTGTACATCTTCATTGGTAGATAATGAAAAAGGAATGACACACACACAGACACTGACATGCCAATCTACAAACACAATTGAACATAGTACTCACTGTTTCCCTGGGCGGGTAATGTAGCAGAGACTGTACAAAGTAAAGTCGAACTCAGGACTGCTGCCAATGATGGCAGAACCAACCTGCTTGAAGTAACCATCCCACATAAACTGCATTCCCAGAACATCAGGGTAAGAAGTCCACTAAGAGGAAGAAAGAGATCTTGTTTCGTGGGCCACTCTTGGACCACTCTAAGTCACTTATGTGTTTTAAATTTTGATGGTTTGATTGGTGCTTACAGGTCCATTGAAGCTGTGGCTGTAGTAGTCAAGCAGGCCCTGTTTCTCTTGCAGGTAGAACTGGAGCCAGTTGTGGAAGCCAGATATTTTCCCACCCTTAATCTCCCCTACAATAAAAAACATACACCTTATGAACACACACACACACGTGTATATATATATATATATATATATATATATATATGTAGGTTTTACTATGTCTACCTCAAGGAACTTCATTGCTGCTATCCCTGCATTTCAGTTGCACATGTTACTGTACCTTACACCTTCAATTTGCCTTCATTGCACATTAGAATTGCCATTTGTACTTGCATTTGCCTTCATTGCATGTTTTCAGTTGTTACATGTACATGTCTACATCGGGAACCTTATTGTTGCTATTCCTGCATTTCAGTTGCACATGCTACTTGCACCTTCAATTTGCCTTCATTGCACATTCATACATCCCACCTATACCATACCTTGTTCTTAATTGTTTCACTTGTAAGTTTTCTGCACTTTTCTATTTGCACTTCTGGTTAGATGCTTACTGCATTTCGTTGTACTGCACTTGTACTAGGAGACAATACAGTAGACCATGTGTACACAAACATTCCAGAGGCTTACAAAGCCATTCCCCTCCCCCACATGGGGCAATCTGACCATCTTTCACTATTTCTACTCCCCAAGTATTTACCCCTCATTTAACGGGTGAAACCATCAGTGAGGACAGTCAAAGTGTGGCCAGAAGGGTCAGACTCACTTCTACAGCTCCAGTTTCAACACACAGACTGGAGTTTGTTTGCCACTCAAGCCACCCTTGACTCTCATACAGACATTGAAACATATGCTTCTACCATTCTGGATTACATCAACATCTGCACCAAAAATGTCACCACCCATAAACTAATAAAGACCTTCCCCAACCAGAAGCCATGGAAGAACAGAGATCCGACAACTGCTAAAGGCACGCAACGCTGCTTTCAGATCCGGCGATGTGGAGGCCTACAGCTCATCCAGGGCCAATCTAAAAAGGGGCATCAAGATGGCTAAAAATGACCACAAACTGCAGATCGAAGAACACTTCCACAACAACTCTGAACTCCGACGCCTGTGGCAGGGCATCTAAGCCATCACTGACTACCGGCCAAAGAACCCTACCCCCATATCCAGTGACATCTCCTTCACCGATGAGTTAAACAGGTTCTACGCACACTTCAACAGGGACTACAAAGAGCCAGCCATTAAAGCTGAACTCCCCCCAGACGTCCCCCACTCTGACTATGCAGACAGCAAATGTGTTGTCTGCACTGAGCAGGGTGAATGCACGCAAGGCCGCTGGTCCTGATGGCGTCCCCGGGTGTGCTCAGAGCATGTGCTGGGCAGCTGGCCGAGGTCTTTACCGACATCTTTAACATGTCACTAGCCCAGGTGGTTGTCCCAACGTGCTTCAAGACCGCAAACATTGTGCCAGTGCCGAAGCAGTCGACCACGTCTAGCCTGTATGACTTCTTACTGGTTGCACTCCCCCCCGCAATCATGAAGTGCTTTGAAAGACTAGTTCTGGCCCACCTTAAGTCCTGCCTCCCCCCAACACTGGATCCCTACCAGTTTGCCTAACGGTCGAACAGGTCTACAGAGGACGCCATCTCCACAGCTTAACACTCTGCCCTGACCCACCTGGACAAAACCAACACCTATGTGAGAATGCTGTTCATAGACTTCAGCTCAGCATTCAACACGGTCATCCCCTATAGGCTAGTCAACAAACTCCATGACCTGGGGATCAGCCCCTCTCTCTGCAACTGGACTTTGGACTTCCTAACCAACAGAACCCAATCTGTCAGATTAGGCAACCTCACCTCCTCCACCCTGATACTGAACACTGGTGTTCCACAAGGCTGTGTGCTGAGCCCCCTCCTGTACTCCCTCTTCACCCACGACTGCGTTCCTGTATATACTTCCAACATCATCATCAATTTCGCAGACGACACCACGGTGGTAGACCTGATTAGTGACAATGATGAGTCAGCCTACAGGGAAGAGGTCTTGCGTCTGGTGGCATGGTACGCTGACAACAACCTGGCCCTCAACACAAAGAAAACCAAGGAGCTCATTGTGTATTACAGGAAGTCTAAAGGCTGCAGCCTTGCCCCAGTCCTCATCAATGGTACTGAGGTGGAGCATGTGTCCAGCTTCAAATTCCTGAGTGTCCACATCTCCGAGGACCTCTCCTGGACCCTCAACACCTCAGCTCTTGTCAAAAAGGCACAGCAGCGCCTCTACTTTTTGAGGAGGCTGAAGAAAGCCCACCTGTCCACCAAGATCCTTGTGAACATTTACTGCTGCACAATCGAGAGCATTTTGACAAACTGTGCCACAATGTGGTTTAGCAGCTGCTCCATAACCGACCGGAAGGCCCTGCAACGGGTGGTGAAAACTGCCCAGCACATCACTGGTGCCCAGCTTCCTCCCATCGCAGACCTCCAGCAGAAGTGGTGTCTGCACAGGGCATGTGGGATCATCAAGGACCCTTCACACCCATGCCACATTTTGAATGCCATTTTGAAATTACCATTTGTAACAACTATTATACTACTTGTAACATACACTATACCTAATACTAATAAAACCTCCTATATTTGCCTTATTGCACATTTAGTATTGCTCATCTACACATTCCACTGGTAATGTACATATACTTAATAATTGTAAATACTTGTAAATTTTCTGCCCTCCTCTATTTGTACTTCTTGTTAGATGCTAACTGCATTTTGTTTTACTGTACTTGTACTGTTCAATGACAATAAAGTTGAATCTAATGTAATCTAATAAAGTTCAATGTAATCTAATCTATCAAGAAGAGGACTGGCAATTTAGTACCATTAAAAATAACAATTTTACCTAACCCTTAAACCTAATCCTAAATTATTTCACCTAACCCCTAAACCTAACCCTAAACAACTTCACCTAGACCTAACCCAAAACTGAAGACTAACCCTGAACTTAACCTCAATAACCTAACCTTTATGCCTAACCTTAACTAAACCCTAAATCGTAAACCTAACCCTTAATGCCTAAACTTAACTCTAATTCTAAGCCTAATTCTAAATCTAAACTTTACCCCAAGTCAGATAAATCTTCTTGTTAAAACCGCCCAAATGTCCTCACTGCATGATTTTCCTTGTTTAACTATCTAATGCTTGCATTCTAGCAAACCTAAACACACACACACTAAAAACCTGCAAAGATGTGCTCAAAGCCGCTGGAGTCCATCTTGCCAGCATATCGGGAGTAGAGGCCGAACCACATCATCTTCAGGTCATGGAGGAACTCTTTCTCTGAGCCGTAACGTCCTGGGAAAAGATCATAGTGACATATACTGACACACAGGTAATGTCTGGAAATACAGGTATAATAGAGAGATAGAGAAGTCAAGGAGTGCTATCATAGATAGCTGTTAACTGTAGGTGCAAGTTGGGTAGAGGTGTGACGATATGGCACATCAATGAAAGTAGGGACTTGAGAGGCATGATGATTTTATGAGTGGATGTATATACTATTATACCCTTGGTGAAGAGGAATGCATAGAGCTCTCTGCCTAGCTCAGTGTTGGAAATAGTCTCCCTGAGGAAGGTTTCCTGCTCAGCCAGTTGTTCGGGTGTGAAGTCCTCCGTCGTGCCTGTGTTTCTGTTATAGTTGTCCAGCAGGGCCAGCAAGGCAGCATACGACGGCTTGGAGAACAGGGACGCCTCGTCCAGGAACTGGAACAAGCTGGATGGAAGACAACACAGCCAGCATATAGGTCAAAGACAGCGATAGAACCATGGGTAAGGGAAGTGAGAGGGATGAGTAACCAGGGAGAAGGGAAGTGAGAGGGATGAGTAACCAGGGAGAAGGGAAGTGAGAGAGATGAGTAACCAGGGTTTAAGGGAAGTGAGAGGGATGAGTGACCAGGGAGAAGGGAAGTGAGAGAGATGAGTAACCAGGGGGAAGGGAAGTGAGAGAGATGAGTAACTAGGGTTTATGGGAAGTGAGAGGGATGAGTAACCAGGGAGAAGGGAAGTGAGCAAGATGAGTAACCAGGGGGAAGTGAAGTGAGAGGGATGAGTAACCAGGGGGAAGGGAAGTGAGAGAGATGAGTAACCAGGGGGAAAGGAAGTGAAATGGATGAGTAACCAGGGGGAAGAGAAGTGAGAGGGATGAGTATGATTTCAGGGAAGAAGGGTGAGGAGATGTCAGAGGGTGATAATAATGAGGGTGATTATAATAAATAATAATGAGAGTTGGATGAGAGAAGGATGAGCGTTGGATGATTCAGAGGTGGATGATCGGTAGAGGATGAGGCGTTGGATGATGGACAGGTAGAGGATGAGCGATTGGATGAAGGAGAGGTATAGAATGAATTGTGGAATATAGAGGTAAAGGATAAGAGGTAGAATGATGAAGGAGGTCAAGGAGGAGAAATGGTTGACAGATACAGTGAGGGAAAAAATTATTTGATCCCTGCTGATTTTGTACATTTGCCCACTGACAAAGAAAAGATCAGTCTATAATTTTTATGGTAGGTTTATTTAAACAGTGAAAGACAGAATAACAACAAAAAAATCCAGAAAAACGCATGTCAAAAATGTTATGAATTGATTTGCATTTTAATGAGTGAAATAGGTATTCAACCCCTCTGCAAAACACGACTTAGTAATTGGTGGCAAAACTCTTGTTGGCAATCACAGAGGTCAGACGTTTCTTGTAGTTGGCCACCAGGTTTGCACACATCTCAGGAGGGATTTTGTCCCACTCCTCTTTGCAGATTTTCTCCAAGTCATTAAGGTTTCGAGGCTGACGTTTGGCAACTTAAACATTCAGCTCCCTCCACAGATTTTCTATGGGATTAAGGTTTGGAGACTGGCTAGGCCACTCCAGGACCTTAATGTGCTTCTTCTTGACCCACTCCTTTGTTGCCTTGGCCGTGTGTTTTGGGTCAATGTCATGCTGGAATACCCATCCATGACCCATTGTCAATGCCCTGTCTGAGGGAAGGAGGTTCTCACCCAAGATTTGACGGTACATGGCCCCGTCCATCGTCCCTTTGATGCGGTGAAGTTGTCCTGTCCCCTTAGCAGAAAAACACCCCCAAAGCATAATGTTTCCACCTCCATGTTTGACGGTGGGGATGGTGTTATTGGGGTCATAGGCAGCATTCCTCCTCCTCCAAACACGGCGAGTTGAGTTGATGCCAGAGAGCTCGATTTTGATCTCATCTGACCATAACACTTTCACCCAGTTCTCCTCTGAATCATTCAGATGTTCATTGGCAAACTTCAGACGGGCCTGTACATGTGCTTTCTTGAGCAGGGGGACCTTTGCGGGCGCTGCACGATTTTAGTCTTTCACGGCGTAGTGTGTTACCAATTGTTTTCTTGGTGACTATGGTCCCAGCTGCCTTGAGATCATTGACAAGATCCTTCCGTGTAGTTCTGGGCTGATTCCTCACCGTTCTCATGATCATTGCAACTCCACGAGGTGAGATCTTGCATGGAGCCCCAGACCCTGACATCCTTGGACAGCTCTTTGGTCTTGTCCATGGTGGAGAGTTTGGAATCTGATTGATTGATTGCTTCTGTGGACAGGTGTCTTTAATACAGGTAACAAGCTGAGATTAGGAGCACTCCCTTTAAAAGTGTGCTCCTAATCTCAGCTTGTTACCTATATAAAAGACACCTGGGAGCCAGAAATCTTTCTGATTGAGAGGGGATCAAATACTTATTTCACTCATTAAAATGCAAATCAATTTATAACATTTTTGACATGCGTTTTTCTGGATTTTTTTGTTGTTATTCTGTCTCTCACTGTTGAAATAAACCTACCATTAAAATTATAGACTGATCATTTCTTTGTCAGTGGGTAAACGTACAAAATCAGCAGGGGATCAAATAATTTTTTCCCTCACTTAATGTAGAGGATGAGAGATGGATGATGGAGAGGTAGAGGGAAAGGGGTGTATGATAGAGAGGTCGAGAACAGGAGGTGGCTGGATAACACAGAGGCACAAGATGAGAGGTTAGGCGACAGAGATGTAGAGGATGAGAGGTTGGGTGATGAAGCGGTAGTAGAGGATGAGGGGGAAGATTAAGGAAGAGGATAAGAAGTGGATTATAGAGAGGTCGAGGATGAGGGGCAGTAGGCTGTCTCACGGGCGTGGGGACAGATCGTTCTGGGAGTTGGTCTGGGAGTTGGGCACCAGGGCCTGGGGGTCAATGATCAGCTCTGCCACAGAGGGCTTGTTGGAGTCCAGAGCATACAAAGTCTCAGACAATGCCTGGATCTCAGCATCAGTAATGACACTGCCTCCCTCTCCACCAGCTGAACGTAGCAGACACAGGAAACACACACTTTAGCCACAGACACCCATGTAACCTGTAGCACCTATAATATCCCGTAGAATATATCATTTTGGGGGAATAGTTTAAGGACACACGTGGTGTTGTGGTTGAACATCTCATTGGTCGTGTCATTCGATTGGGTCATTAACTGGTAATACTGTAGGAGAGTAGGGACCAGCAGACTCACCTCCACAGAGAGAGGAATAGTCACTGCAGCAGTTGTTATGGTCCCCACACTTAGTGTTGCAGTGGCACTTGTTCTGGGAGTTGTATTTCTCTCCACATCGACCCTTGCAGGACAGTCCTGATGTCGGTGCTGAGAGGAGAATATTGATGTGTCAGCGTGTCTGCAGTGTGAGTACTGAGTACTGTGCAGTGGAACACATGCAAGGATTTCCATTGAGAAGCGTGAATATCCCATTTCACTTACTCTCCCCTTTTTCACAATGCTTATCAACAAAAGA
Organism: Esox masquinongy; assembly: GCA_016801175.1. NCBI lineage: Eukaryota > Metazoa > Chordata > Actinopteri > Esociformes > Esocidae > Esox > Esox masquinongy. The sequence continues at coordinate 25,782 of JACXGI010003722.1, forward strand.
CTGCTAAGTCCTGTGTTTTCCTGAAAATTGCGCTGTGAAGCTTTTGTGTACTTTCAGTTTGTAGAAAATGGGAACATGTTTTCTTACAGTATCCTATTTTGCGTGATATGTTACAACCTGCGGTAGGTTTTAAATAAAATTAGTTAACTAATTTGGGTCCTAGAATGCGACTTTGATTATACTGAAGATCGTTTAATGTACATGATGATCTACACTTTACATTGAACACCAATGACCCCTACTGGCCAAACACACGTATGCATTCTCCTGCTGTAAAAAGACTGAAGACGTTCTGATTCAAAAACTGGTGAGCCACCTGCAACCACAAAAGGATAAATAACCGAATGTCCAAAATGTAGTTAATTGTCATTATGTTGAAAAAAAAGTAGTTAGGACCTGTAAAATGCAGGGGTGTCTGTATGGGGCATCGTGATCAACCTAAATCCTGAGAATTGCAACAGGTGTTCGGCTAATTGTCTGGGATATCAAAAGGGCGCCGCACACAGATAACAAACTGATAATTTACTGTGTGTAAATGTAATAGTGCTACAGTAGCATGGTTGATACGTTTCAGGGACATTGATATTATTTGCATGCCACCAGATCAGAATGGTGCAGGCCCCTCTCATAATTACGGTAGGCTGAAAAGTCACTACAGGATTCATCTGACTGGGAGCACTTAGACTCGCGGTGGCGTCCCATCCACCAACGGTTCATCCATCTAGTTTTGTTTGTAAGTGTCTTAGAATCATAAATAATACAACACTGACTCGGAGAGAATTGATGCTGTCACTGACCTTTGCAGTGGCTTTCATAGTCTGAGCAACAGTCTCCAAAGCGCTCACACGATGTATTACATTGACAGGTTTTGTTAGGATCTGGCGACGAGCCACAACGCCCCTCACAGGTGTCTAGGGTGTCTGCATACACACAACAAGATTATTGTTACACAAACATCAAAAGAGACATTTTAGGCAATGTAATGTAATGTTTATCCACTACTGTATTACATGGTCTATAAAGCCCAGAGGACATTCAAAAAAGTGGTATTGTAGAAAGGGAGAGAGATCTGTGAATGGGTCATGCATCAGCAGTCACATAGGCTCATCCTTAATCCATATGATGGAGGTTAATTATATTAGCGCGGCAAAACCCACATCCACCTGAAAATGCACCTCCCATTGCCATAATTTGGCTGCATTTCAATTGTGGATAATCTGTTTGTCAACTAATTGCACTTTTACAAATTGCTTTCAAAATAGAAACTGACCATATTCATTAAATTACCAATGCAAATTATATTTTCTCTTTGGACTATACTACTGGAAAAAGTTGTGGTTGTCCCATCTTGCTATTTTCCAATGTATGCACTAACTGCAAGTCGCTCTTGATAGAAGTGTCTGCTGACTAAATTGTCAAATGTACATTTTTTTAAGCTAAATATTTGAGCAGTAAGTGTTTATTTACTTTACTACATAAAACAAAAATAATGCCTACAAACATAATACATTGAAATAGAATTCCAAAAGGGAATTCACGTTGTGTGATATTGCAAGAAGAAAAATCTTTATAAAATGTTTTTGTTAATATTCATTGTATTGATTATACTTTTTGTTGTCTTCAGTGAGATATAGGGTTACCTCGAACAAATAAACACTAACTGCTCTGATAAACAGCATTAATTCTACTTTTTCAGATTACCCAACACCTTTGAACAGTACTGTATATTGGGAAATTCATATATTAATTGTCGCTAATTTGACAGAAATGCATGCTCACATATGCTGATGATAGTGTCAGGTATACAAACATTTCCATCTTCTAGATTAATTGAATCACAAATAAAACACATAAAATGATGCATGTCTTACAGACATGATGGTTTAGGTTGATGGGAGATTGCGAGGGAAAAAACATTTTTAAATCAATACAATAACACAACATAATATAAAGTTTCATAAAATTAGAATTATCATTTCTGACAACCATGGCTAAAGTTTACTATCAGTCTTACATTTAATTTCAAGTAATACAAATGCAATGAACAAAAAACAATTATATTGTAGATTATTATTTGCCCATGACACCCTGCTGAGAAGGGCTCAAACTTACTGCTGTGCCCCTGAGAGAACAGGGTTAACCCTAGAATGGAAACCAGAATGATCTTCATCATGGACAGCAACTATTAAACATGCACTGCCTCAAAAGTGGATTACCTTTTATAGCAAAGTTTCTATGCCAATCAAAAGTTCCAGTGTCCATGAAAGCACCTCCCCATAATCAGTCTTCCAATCATGTCAATGTACACTGGGGACTGCAGTAAAAATTAGGATTACATTTGTACTTGTTAGACCCAATTTACACATACCGTCCACAAATGCATTTCCAATGTGTTCGCTATTATAATACATTATGTGAACTATTGGCAAAGGAAGAACAGAGCTAATTATACCATTTCTAAAAGCATTTAAATTGGATTTGTATTAACTTGTAATAGGAGGGAATAAATACCACAAGCACAGATACATTTCACACTTACACCTGTGTCTACTGTTTTTAAAATAGCATCTCATCATATTCTGTTCAGTAATAAACCTGGCATAGTTCTGAATTTGTTTAGAAACAATAAATCTGCATTTATAAATGTATAATTTATGATTGACAAATAGTCTAAACCATTACAAATGTGGCCAATATGCATGACAAAAAAAATCTATTAACAAACTATATTTGGAGATGTCTCTCATTTTCTACATATTTCTGCTTTGCTCTCAAATAAGGTATTTTACTGGACCTATTTCAGTCAAAGTGTAGAATAGGTCAGTCATAAAAAGTACTCCTTACCCATCTGGTGGAGTTCACACGGTTTCTGCAGTAGCATGTTCCACAACAACTGCTGCCATTCTGCCATGTCATAGTGGAAATATATTAAGCTCCATAGGCACATGCCTTACCAGAGGTACGTGCCTCTGTTTTGACATAGCCATACATTATCCTTGGATGTAATGCGCAATTTAGTGGTTGGTGTTGTGACGTTGGGGCCTGTCAGTCTGTAACTGGGACCCCACAGGATATAAACATCCTGTCCTTCATAGCAGCATAGGTCAATGTGTTACAAAGCATTTCTCAAAATGAAAACGTATAAGCAAGTTAATATGTAATTCATCAACAGATAAAACAATAATCCAGATCCGTTTATTAAGAGTTATCACAAAGTGATTTTGGGTTCAATGTGATACCACTCCAGTACGATAGATGGCGCTAAAGTGAAAATAAAACTACATTTCCATGCTCAACGAAAAATGCGTTTGGTAATAATAGGTTTGGTTTGGCCATGTTTATGTTCCGTATTAAGCGTGGGTCAATGACATTCCGTCTTTTTAAATGAGTATCTGGTGCTTTGAATTGTGAAAGTTCCAATAATGTCGATAACGTATCTGTTCAGATCAATCAGAACAGAGTTCTTAAAGGTAGGTGAGAAAACTTCGCTGGCCTCTATCATTCTTTCAGTGGTTGTTCTTTCTGAATCTGCTGTTTGATGCTGATTTGAGTCACGTTAGGTAACAGTACTGTAGCTACCTAGCTTGCTTTAACCAACAACGGTTAGTTTAGACTCCCTAGATTAAAAAGTAGCAAGATTTTTTAACCAACATTGCCAGGTATCTAAGCACGTCTGGGACAATAAAGTTCAATAGCTGGTAGACCTAAAATTCCAGCAGCAAGCAATTGAACACCTACGGTAGATTGTTGGATGTGAAACATCTTCCTAGGGCCAGAGGTCATTACTGTATATCGTAGGGAGTGCTGTTTCCCTCTGTCAGGAATGAAACTGATGGCTTCCCTGAAATATAGTATTTTCTTGCCCCCCCCCCCCTCCAGGTCAGCAAAATTCAGTATGTACAGTCTTTACATACAGGATGTCCACTTCTAGCGGCAGAAAAAGAGCTCCTTCTGAAACTACGCAAAAGCACTGGTTACACATTTGTTAACTGCAAGAAGGCATTGGAAAAATTTGATAATGACATCATACAGGTAAACATCTCTTCTGTTTTGCGGATCGCTGAAAATGTTCAATCCAACCGCAATAGGAACGTGCTTGTGCTTTGTCATTGTATTTGTATTTTGGGTAGATGGCCCAATTTGTTATATATACTTCCACCGTTCAACACCTATAAAACGTTTTCATTATTGCCCTGACTGTGCTTATTGGTATTTTCTGCTGTTGGTGTATTCTTTTTTTAATATCCTTTACCTAATCTGTGTACTTCAACAGTCAACGAAATATGGGTTGCCAAGACTTTAGAAACCTATGTTTTCATGACAAATCGGACTACTCAGACTGTACGTGTATTTGAGAAATTGTGTTGAAATGAAAATGTCTCTCTTATGCTGGAGCCCAGAATATAACCCATTGTTTGTGTTGTTTATTTTCATTCATTGTTTTGCACAATTTCATGAAGGGTGTCAATACTTGAATTGGCTGTATATATTTTTGAAAAAATTCTGTGTGTGTAATTATATCTCCCCTTTTCTACAACCCAGGCAGAGACCTGGTTACATGAGCAGGCCCAGAAGGAAGGTTGGAGCAAGGCCAGCAAGCTGGAGGGGAGGAGGGCCAAGGAGGGCTTGATCGGCCTGTTTGTTGGAGGCAGAGCTGCCGTCATGGTGGAGGTAAGCAGAACTCAGTTTCTCACTGAGAGACTTTCTCATCCTGCTTAATCTTGTCTATGTGCAATAATTACATTGATGTTTAATACGCCTGATTTGCAGTAAACTTGAATATGCCACTTTAATAACCATCCTAAAATCTGCCAATTTGACCATGTTGTGAGTTACTAGCAAACTTAGTTTTCTGAATGGTAAATTTGTTTCTGGCAAGTGACCTCGTGATGATTTTGATAAAGTTGTACCTCTGGCGTAGTGAAAATGGAAGCAGCATTTTCATGCACTGTGCTTTACGGCTTTGGCGTTCTTGACGCGCAATACTCACTTTGGTGAACCAATCACAAAGTTTCAGAATAAATGCTACTAGGCTGTCACTATTACCTAAGTTGTCCATACACCACCACAACTCAATGAGAGAAACGGTATATATTTATTGTGCGTCCTTCCAAAAAGTATTGCTAGCTACAAAAGTTATTTGTCAACACAGTATTGGGCAGTGCTGTAAAGCTCATTTACAATATGCACGAATTGGCATTGTGGTCATGATGCTGGGTGGCGACTAATCTCAACCTGCTAGCGGTCTGCATGTGCTGAGGTGAACATAGCTTAGGTTGTGTCATTCAGCTGAACCTTGTAGATATGCTGCCCATATATTAAGAGTGAAAACATCGGAAATCAGGCTTTAGTAGAAAATGTTTCTTGTTGTAGCTACTTTTGATGTGCTGTGCCTGGCAGGAATTGACACAGGAGTCTGGAGGTGTTGCGGCAACTGCCGGCATGAGGCAGTTGGCTTTTTGAAAACTTGTGATTCAGCTAGCAGCTAATGACTTAGCAACGATAGGTAGATACTTTTGGTGCAATGCGTTTACGTGTGTTGTATGCTGCACTGTTTGGCCGCGTCTGTTTTATAAATAGTACGCTATGAAATGTTGGTCTGGACATTGTAAAACAAGAATTCCTTGCACAAAACATCGTAGCTAGATGTAAAATAGTTCGACTAAGACTTGCACACCAAATAATGTCAACTGTATTTATTGTTTTGGATTTAGATTATTTCAGCCTACATGAATGGTCCTAAAGAAAGCTCCATAATGCTGAGTTACCACTGAATAGACTGTGATAAAAGCCTCACACCTTTCGGTGCATGTGTGCCCTTTGTGGGTGGATTGTTTATGGGGACATTCTCCTTTATACATTTGTTCATGCTTTATTGGACAGGAAAGAGATGAAAGGTAGAAAATAACCTTTTACTGAAAGAGCAGTAGGCTGGATTTGAACTCATGCTGAGGCAGTACCTGTGCGCTGATGGCAGTGGTTTGCACTGGTAGGTCACCGTAGGTCATGAATGTTGTGTGTATTTCTCTTCTTGGCTTTTGCAGTTATGAAAATATCTATTTAACAGTTTGAAAATACTTAAAACAACTATTTTTGGAGTTAAAGGGGAATCACTCATGACTACAACTACATTACGATGTCGGACCACACTGCGTTGTTACTTTGGTGTGTAAAAACTCACATGGGGCCTCGCAGGTGGTGCGGTGGATTAGGGTACTTTTGGCGCACCAAGCTGACCACCACAATCTATCCTGGAGACCTGATTGTGCTGCCAGCTGACGAGTGGCTGGGAAGCCCTGTGAGCAAAGCAAATTGGTCAAGGGTTCAGGCGATAAAGAACTGGATATGCGATTAACAGCATGAACACTTTACATCAATAACCATATCATGTATTAACACTGCAAGTCGGGAATGTTAATATTGTATGTCATTTCTCTGAACAACACACCAACCCACGTGTTAGAGGAAGGTTTGCATTCCACCCATCAGATGATTGAAATGGTTCTGTTGCACATCACCGTAATGATCAGCTGTGTCTGTTTCCCAATGGCCCCCATGTCTTTGTGTTGCAGGTGAACTGTGAGACAGACTTTGTTGCTCGTAATGAGAAGTTCCAGCAACTTGTGAAGGATGTGGCATTTGCCACAATGGCTCACCACCACAGTAAAACTGACGGCTGGACTGGATACATGAAGGTATGACACATCCTCACAAAACCTCCACTCAGTACATGCCTGTTGGAATATGGAAAATCCTATCCTTGTTTCAGTCTCTCCTGGTAGCAGAGGACCTATCTAAATTAAATTTGGGGGATGGTGCTTCTCTGGCTGATCAGATGGCCCTTGCCATAGGTGAGTGTTTGCTTGGTTTTGAATTCAAGAACCTCTATTTGCTGCATTATTTCTTGATTGAAAGCATTTGTTAATGTACGATTATTCATTAAATTTTGGTTTCCCGGCATTTCCTGTCCCGCCAGGTCGTCTCGGTGAGAACATGTCAGTGAGGCGGGCGGTGACAGTAGGCGTCCCTGCAGGCTGGCTCATCGGCTCCTACGTCCACGGTGGTGTAGCGGGCCACACTGACGTGGCCATGGGGAGATATGGTGCCCTTGTGGTGTTCCAGGGGGGCAAGGACGGGGCGCAGGACATCCTGGGGAGGAAGCTGGGTCAGCACATTGTAGGAGAGGCCCCTGTATCCCTGGGTAACATGGATGATATTCCCTGTGGGGATGCAGAGACGCGCCTGCTGCCCCAATCCTTCCTCCCTGACCCAAGCAGGACAGTGGCCCAGTACCTGACTGAGCAAGGGGCACGAGTCCTGGACTTTGTGCGTTTTCAGTGTGGGGAGGCAATCAGTGGTTGTGCATAGTGAAGGAGACAGGAAAGCCTCTCAGAGACCTTAAAGATTATGTTTGTTTGGCTTTTTTTATTAGGCCAAGGTGCAGATCCTAAGTCTGTTATGAACTCAACCAATTTCATTGTATTGTGCTTTCTTGCTCTATGTGAAGCTGAGCCTAATACTAATGTATAATAAAATGGCTTATGCTGCAGTTACCTGAATCACCCTATTAATAGATGGTACCATGTTATTTGTACATGTTCTCTCCACATACTTAGATTAGAGGAAGGATTACATTTAACTAGGATCAATTTAAATCTAGGTTTTACATTTGGTGAAAGATGTATTGATAAACCTTGATTCAACCGTTCAGACGTTTATTTACTGTATGTTGGTGCAACCCAGCATCAGGATCTCAATGTTTCTTCAACTTTTTAAAACTTTTTACTTAAAAATTGTAGTTAAAACATGTAAAACATTTTGGTTTAATGCAGTGGATATACAGTGCATTTGGAAAGTATTCAGACCACTTCACTTTTTCCACATTTTGTTTCGTTACAGCCTTGTTCTTTAATTGATGAAATAATGTTTTCCCTAATCAATCTACATACAATACCCAAGATGGCCTGTTTTAGACCCATTCAGTTATGCCATATTCTCTCCATTTCTTAATAATGTTTTATTGTTCTCCAGGAGATATTCAATGCCTTGCAAATGTTATTATATTATTATATAGCCCTGATTGATGCTTTTGAATGGTCCTTCACCCTCATGATGGAGTTTTTGTTCTGTGAAATTGCACACAGGTAGACTCCTTTAAACTAATAACATGCCTTCCAAAAGGCAATTTGTAAAGGCACCACAACGCATTTAGGTGTGTAATAGCTAGTAATATTTACTCAATCAATTTTCAGTTTAATATTTGTAATTAATTTGGAACAATTTGCAGATTTACACTTCTCTGTTTGACATGGACATGATCAGTGGAAAAAACTCCTGATTAAATCTTTTTTGATTATATGTTGTGACACAATGAAATGTGGAAAAGTCCGAGGGGGGGGGTTAATTGGAGCTACGACAATCAGTAAAATGTATAGGAAAGCACATTTCCCTCCCGTTTGTCAAAAGCTCAGGCTGGGGCTGTTGAAAATGTAAAGACAGTGCTATGGATACAAGAACTGACCATCTCTGATATCAGGAAAGTTGCACCATGATTTCAGGCTATAAAAGTGTATGATTAATGTACTTTTGCTATAGAGTCAAACAAGCTGATATTTTGGATTTCGCCTGGGTACAGAAGTTGGAAGCCTGAGGCAATTGTAAGTTATACTATTCAAGAATTAATTGAACTCAAAATATTTGTCTAAAAATTTGGCAGAAAATTGGATCCATGCTTTTCTTACCTAAATATTAGACTATTCTAATAGTCTTCTTTCCAGCTACCTGGATAACATACAAATTATAAACTTACATTTTTTTAAATACTTTTGCTAGAATCTTCACTAGAACAAAAAACCTTCGTAATCTGACACAAGGGTGTGGTACTGGATTGACGAATCACCCTTGTGGTCTCTGCCTGACGCCCTCCCCTCTCCGCTGGGATATCCTCTCTTTAATGGTATTATGAGGGCTGAGTCACTGGCTTACTCGTGTTCCCCCATACTGTTCGTAAGAGAGCATCACTGTCAGGCTTTTTGCTGTTCTTGACATGAGTGGGTTGAATCATTGACAAGGTCAAATTTCTGGCGTTTTAGGTGGTGTCTCTATAAGCACTTTGTAACAACTGCCATGTAGAAGGGGTTTTATAAAATAAATTTGAATAAATAGACTGAATGGATACACAATATATAGGTCCCAAAATGGATGAACCCTAGATTGCAACATTTATTTAAAAAAAATCCCTCTGTTGATTACAACTATGTGGTTAGTGGTGATTACTCTCCTAATCAGTGGTTATATCTACCAGGCAAAATCTATTGGATTTGCGACCCCTAGTTTGAATATTCATACCACACGACGGCGCAATAGATCAGTAATACATATGGCAGGCTGTTGTAAATCGTTCTCATGAGAACTAGCAAATTTATATTCAGTCCATGTCTGCACAGTTTTCTTGCCCCGGTCTTTCAGTTACCGTAAATACTCCTGAAAGCCAACGCCTGTGAGAAGTGATTGGCCCAAGCAATGCCTGAATTAAATTGCATGACGTCACTCACAACGTTTTTGTCAACGTTCGCCTCTGTGAGTCTACTCCGTTCTACTAGCAACATTCCACAGACCTCCGCCCATAGTCAGGACACAAACCAAGCCCAGACATGGTAAATGCCTTCGCTTTCTTCTGAATGTAATATTTATGTATGCAACGTGCAGTGTATACTGTTAGCGTAACATATGTTCCTTTTAAATTCCTGTATCCAAAGCCTACTGGCGTTGGTTTATCCAATGAACACATTTCACTGTTCAGATTCTCAAACCATGCATGGCTAGCAATTTTAGCTGGCTAGCTAACCTTTGCTTTGTCAGTTCTCTTCATCTTCCATAATCACATGGTGTATTATGTTTTCTTGCCGTCTTTCTCAACTAGTCTGACTTCTCAGAAGACCAGATCATTGGTGAGTTCGATTTAGTTTTGTGATTGTAGTAAACGACGTAAATGGTTGGATAACTACGTTAGCTAGCTACATGACGTTAGCTGCTAAACTAACGCTGTTACTAGTTATCCCTTAATCAGTCACGTCATTCATGATTATGGATTAGCTCTACTTGTTTCTTTTCTGTCCTCATGTATGTCTTGTGTGATAAGCAGTTATCCTGCTGACAAGTTGTTTTAAACTGAAGCCTACAGCACTATTTTAGGTATGTGGTGAGTTTGAGTGCCCAGGTTTTATGTTGGCTTAACATATTGGAAAATCCTTGCACGAATACTTGCATTGTCTTCAGACATACAGCCAGGGACGACTGGTGATATTAATTAATTAAAATAATGATTTACGAGTTTACTGGCTAAATCAATCCAATGATGTGGTCAATCTGGTTGTTTGATCATCACAGCGGATTTGATTGGTTTCAGCGGATTCGTGTGTTTTGTACGTTGAACGTTAGTTACTGACCAACTAATTTTGCACTGGGTTCTTTGTGTTGTATTTCTTTGCATGCTTAATCCGAATGGGCCGATGTCAATTTACCAGTGTAGTTCAGCTACGTAGAGATCAAAAGAAACCGGAAGTATTGCGTTCAAGAAAGTGAATTTGTTCCCCTGTAGTCAGAACTTTATTAAATGTGTGTAGGTATATTATTACATACTAAATCCACCAACTATATTGTACTTTTTTCTGAGTCCTACACCGGTGTTGACTCAGACGTTGTGTAAGAAAAGGAAATGACTAAATTACTTCTTGAAGAAAAGGCGTGGCCCAAATAAACCTCTGAGACGTGAGGTATTTTCTTGTTTGCGAAGTATAAAGTAAGCTAAGCATAGTGTCCTTAGGAACGACATGAAGCGACGTAGTGTTGCTGGTCTTATTGATTGCCTATGGTGCCCCTTTGCAGAATGGCCTTTTAGAATTTTCTCCCCCTCACCGCGGTTGATACATTTCCTTTGCTCGCGTTTGTTTAAAAGATGGATGACAGATTATTCGGCTGCGTTTGCTGTCAATGCCATATATGGGTAAATAAGTGGCTGCTGTGTTGTTTAGACTGGCGGTATCGGGATGCAACGAATACCAGTAACGAGAGGCAAGAATCATAACAAAGGAGGAAATGCATACAATAGTGTAGACGATATTTAATAATATAAAGTAAAAAGACTTGTTGTAACTATATTTTTGGAATCATTTACAAGTGGTAATGTGTTGTAAAGACTCCCTTTTTGCCTTTGGGTTCTCTGTCATGACAACCTTGTTTTAAAAACCTGTATTTATTACATCTTTAACACTCAATACAACCTTGGTGCCTTTGTAATGCTCTTCTCCCCGTGTGTTAGAGTTCAAAGAGGCCTTCCTACTGTTCGACAGGACAGGTGATGGGAAGATCAGCTACAGCCAGTGTGGTGATGTCATGCGGGCACTTGGCCAGAACCCTGTCAACGCTGAGGTTCTCAAGGTCCTGGGAAACCCTAAGTCAGAAGGTTAGCCCTGCGTGATGCTTGCTAACCGCTATTGTCCATTGGCTAGATTGAACATAGACCTCAAATTTTATTGACTAACATTTATTATTATTTAGGCATGGCTTCATATTATAGGGTTGAGTAAAATGTAGGCATAGCTTGTTAAACTACATTCTTCTGGGTTTGATTTCCCACTGTATGGAACGTGAACGTTTAAATACAAATATACAGTGGTGCTGGTCATATAATCTAAATTCAATTACAGTTTATGTACACATTTAGTTTAATTTGTGGATTCTTCATTTTACAAAATGTGCTAGACCAGCGTTTACAGAAACAAAATGTTAAGCCGCATGTACATGGGAGTGGATACTGTAGTTTATATACTTTGTCAATTGAGAAGTGCTTGTAAAGATCTCTTTTGGGGTTGGCTAAATAGAAAATAACAATGTGTACTTGTAGTATGTGGCCTAGTTTTTGATTATGCAGATGCAGATATTTTTTGTTGTTGTGTTTCTAGTGAAGTAACAGTATTTGTTTAGTGATAGTATCTAGCAGAGTAAGATGTTTCTTTGTATCCTTCCCCCAGAGATGAACCACAAAATGCTGGACTTTGAGCAGTTCCTGCCCATGCTTCAGGCAATTGCTAAGAACAAGGACCAGGGCTCCTTTGAGGACTTTGTTGAAGGTCTGCGTGTCTTTGACAAGGAGGGCAACGGCACAGTAATGGGCGCTGAGCTGCGCCATGTTCTTACAACACTCGGTAAGACCTCTGAATCAGAAGCAGTGGCCAGGTTTACATTTCCCTTATGGTTAATTTCCCTACAACTGCACATATTGTTTATCCTCTTACTTGTTAAAATTTGATATTATAGTATATTAACACTTTCTCTCAAACATGAGGATTGTCCATAATGCACATCCACTATTAACCGCTAATGTCTTGTTTCAGGCCTTGTTGAAAATTAGCACAGGTCTCAAAAGCAATCTCTAAATGAGAGGTCTTTATAGCGATTCCTTATATAATCTCATTAGTTTTATCCTCATTGTACATTTCCTAAATGTAGGCTAAACTCTTAGTGTAACAGCTGTGTGCAGCTATTTATTTTTGTGTTTTGGTTAGCCTCGATTTGAATGTTTTTAGGACAAAGTAAGGGAACATTGCAACATAGGTGATGTCACAAAATAATGTTTGGATGTGCCCCAATGCTTTGTAAAGTTCAGTAGAAGTTTGGACAACAAACCGATAAAAGCCAGGCAGGTTAGCTAGCTAGCTGACTGACGATACTCCCTCGTGTACATGTGTAAAGGAACAGCGAAGATGAGGTCAAACTCCTACATTCCGACTAATGGGGCTCTTTGTAAACTTGAGTTGGATTCAGATGAGAACATGGGTTACTTTTCTATCACCAGTTTAAGGGGTAAAATTCTGTCTTTAGAAAGTGAATATTCTGGCCTTGTTAATTGTTCAATTACCCTTAATGAGTTAATATGCCTGTGGAAACCATTGAGTAGAAGAGACTGGTGGGATTTGGCACATCATGTCTTAATTAGAATCACTGGAACACAAACGCATGATCAGTTTGGATGATATGATTGAATTACATGAATGTCTGTTTTGCTTGTTCACTTTCTGTCCAGTCTGATCCAAGACCCCAGGCAAATAATCTGGCTTGAGATGTTGGAAAGGGAGACATGTTTGCCTTTTGGCTTTCTTAATTCAATTTGGGTAGAGAGAAACATTTCCTCCTCTCAGTCCTGATAGTTTACCTCTTCCCCTTATCAAACACACCTAAAGTGGTACCAAAGGTCTCTTGTCACTAAACAGGAATGGAATCAGTTATCACCTCCTAAACTACTGACTCAATGCCCTCCCTTATCCATATTGATTCTCTTCATTTGCTTACTGGATGTCTGTCTTGTCAGTAAGACAGTTGGATGACATACGACCAATTGACCATTGACCAATGACGTGGTCCTGTTGACATCCTACCGGTTTACCTGCATCTGTAGATAACCCACCTGTCCTTGCAAAAGGTTAACCTCGCTAGTACAAACTCATGTGTTGTAAGTTCATCTGCACTGAGATTAGACTGTGCAGTACTGTATCAGTGTCCTTATGGGAATGTCTGCCTGGCAGCGGGGTTTACCTTCTGTGCATTTGCATCATGGAAAGGTATAGTTTAAATGGGATTGCTTCAAGTCTTCTTTCAATTTGTCTGTTATTTGCAACATTGCAAGTTAGTATGGATGTTTTTTGTTGCAGGTGAGAAAATGACAGAAGAGGAAGTGGAGACTCTTTTAGCGGGACACGAAGATGCCAATGGCTGCATCAACTATGAAGGTAGATACAGTTGAACCTGATGGGTGTGAAGGCATAACTCTGGACCATTACTTTACACTGGATATAGTTATAAACCAACCTTGGATTTCACATTTTCTTTCCTGTGGAACTAACGTTCTATCATTTGATTTAAATGAAAAATCTAATGATAAACCTTGGTTAGATAAGTATTCACCTCTGAGTCAATACGTTGGAATCACCTTTGGTGGAGATTACGGCTGTGAAACTTCTTGAGTATGTCTGTCTGAGAGCTTAGATTGTGCACATGGATTATGGAATACTTGCACATTATTCTTCTAAAAGTCCGAAGCATATCTTGCCAAGCCTTCCTGCTTCTTATCACTGCATGTTTAACCAGGATGTACTCCCCAGCACCTGTGAGTCCCCTGGGCAACCCGAACCCCTAGCCACACACGAGCCACTGTACCGTGGGGCAGTTACTTGACCACTTCTGTTATCCTTTTTGTTTTTTGATCGTTTGGATAAATCAAGATTTGGTGAAGGATGCTGATTCATTTTATTTTTTCAGACTGATGATAAATGGTTTCTATTAGATGCTACAGCTACCCTGTAAAAATGGGCTATGGCTTAAAACTCCAAATTATGAACACAACTGAAATCAGAAAGGGGTTTGGCCTAGGGATGTTAATAATTAATTGAAGATCGATTAATTGTCAATAACAATTTGATTGACGGCCATTTATTTAATCGACGAAGGCAATTTCAGTTTAGTATTAATTGAGAATGCAATGTTAATAGTTGGGCGTGGAACGCTCTGATTTATCTACAGCGGTATAATCCATTGAAATATTAAGCGCGCAAAAATGAATGTGGCTTGTGATAATTTTGATCTAAAAAATGATAATGTTGACTGCAAATACTGTGTTAAAATAGCACAACTACGCGAATCATGTATTACTTGACAAACATCGTCCTCCTCTCAAACGACCATACATCGATGTTCGCTAGAAATAACTGTAATCAACAACGGGCAGAGGGATAAAACAAGAGATTAGCCAGGTAAATGGGAAAGATATGATGCCAAAAAATATTGACGGTGAAGTTTTTTGCGGTTAATGAATTAGATGGAAGCGGGATATAGCATTCCATTGCGAGGCACAGTCACCGTGAGCATAAAAACGCGCTACTGAGATGAAGGAACTTTCTGCGGGATGTTCTACCACCGCTGGATGGAAAGCCAACGGACTGGTGGAAGTTACACTAAATGAAGGAAGATTCCCCCGGCAATATATGCGCATCCCTGCGACCTCAGTGCCATCGAAGAGGGTGCTTTCAACTGCTGGGCTAACCGTAGCGTCTCACCCCTGAGCATTTTTTAAAAATAAAAATCAATAGGCTTGCTTGGAAATCAGATCAGCTTGCCGTAGTTTAGTAATCGGAGTCCAATGACACTTAATTTTAAATTGCTGTTTTTTTGTAACGGACAAAGTTTCTTGTTTTGCGGAACATTTGTTTATATTTGATATGGTTGGATAAACTTCATGGTAGGCTATATCCGCAGAACGCGTTATCGGCCTCATTTAAATGTAGTAGGCATACTCATCCAAAATGGTGAGTCCGATGGATGTTTATGGAATGATTGTTTGGTTATCTACATGGTGTCATATATGTCCACGTCTTGTAAAAATGAAGATTTACACATTGGCGATTTTTCGTCATAGACTTTTTTATACGATCAATCGATTGATTGATCTTTTGAGGTCGACCGTCTATTAAGGAAAAGCCTTAACATTTGCAACCCCAATTTGGCCTAGAGTTTCCTTTTGCAGTGGAGTAGAATTAGTTTAATGGAGTTGATGTCACTTGTCAACGTTGCTAGCGAGCTGGTCAGATTGGACCCACTGAGTTTAGAAAGCGGATGCATTGACTACTTACTAAACAACATGACAACATGTCATATCCATTTCAAAATATATGGAAGTGTTGACACTCGCCAGTACTTCTATCTACTCTAGTTTGTTGTGGAGGGGGTGGTTACATGCTTATTATACTGTGCATCACACTGCTTTTGATCATATCCTAAGTTGATGGATCGACTTGGTGGTAAGACGAATTGTAACGAAACACCATGACCGTTGTCTTGAATGTGATGTACTTGTGTTGTCATAGTAAACAAAGCCATAGGGGTGTGCATGCATGTCCCTACTTGTATGTTCACTATACTGACCTCCATGTTCCTCTTCCACAGCCTTTGTCCGCCACATCATGTCCGGCTGAGCGGAGGGTACGAGCAGACCCCCCTAAAACCTCCCCTTTCAGTCGACACCTATCCCAGCAGTGGGCTCTCACCTGCTCTGGGGGATGTGTAGGAAGGGGTGGCGGGGCCCTCTTATCATGACTCAGAATGCTCCTACTCTTAGCTACCGGTACCACAGATATTGAAGCAGTAGTGAATTTGAGGATTAAAAATGAAACTGTTCAGACAGTGTTTGGGTCTAGTCTTAAACACTCAACCGTGACCGTTTCTTCTCTGTAGCGCATGCATAATGAACAGTGAAAGCTGTGGTAGCGGTGGTCTAGAGTAGGACATCTCTGTGCTGTGATGTTGTCAGAGGCTGCTTGGTTCAGTGGTTTGGATTTCTAGTTGGTTCTTGTTCTTTAACTTTCTGTCCTGCAGAGCCCTTCTCCCTCTCCTGAAGCCCCAGCCCCCCCCCCCACCCCCACCACACTGCAGCCTGCACGTAGCACCTCTGCATGTGCCTGGATGGCTGTTGTGACTCAACCCCAAGGACGCTGACTCCAACTGCAGTAGGGCTCTGTGTTAAACTAGAGGGGGCGACAGTTCAGCTTTGAACGCATCAGAGTATATGGGAGGGGAGGGTAAATTGGTGTAATCTAAGGCATTACAGCGGTCTCAAATGTTCAGCTGTCGTTCCTTCTACTGTAGTGTGTTCCAACTTAAGCAAAATCGCATAGAGTAGTTTAACTTCCTTGGCTGTTAACTTCAGTTCCCACCTCAGTCTATCTTCTTGGAACCTACTGCTAGTACTGTAGGTGGAGTGTAGACCCTTGGTTTTTATGTCTTCATGTCTCAGATCTGTTGCTCCTTCGCCTCCCTTCTTTGTTTTCCTGTGATAGAACTGCCCATATAAGGGCCTGCTAACCCCAACACATTCCAGTTCCTGAGGTCTGGCTGGGCCTTGGATGTTCTTCAGAGCCCCTCCCGCCCCTCCTCATTCCTGGCTCCTGCCTGTAACGCTGAATCCTTTAACGCAGATTCCCTCTTCTGACTGACATCGGGAGTCTCTGTGGATCACTGAGGCTGCAGCATCCAACTCCAGCAGAGAGTAGTGCTAACATAGCGGAGGAAGACGCCTCCTGAACACTGGGAGGAAGTCTTTGGTGGACTAGACTCCACTGATAAATTCAAAGAATTTGTCTCATTGTGATTTTGAAATGTGTAGGTGCCTGTAGGCCTTTTAAATGTGTTTGTTAATAACATGTCAATGGGGAAATTCTGAGGAAGGGTTCTGGTGAATGTTTTGGTGAATTTGTTTGGATTGAAAATCTCCCCATGGTATGCTAGGATATATAAAGTCAATTTTAAAAATAAGGAAAAGGCCCTTGTCTGTTGTTTGAACTGACAGGCTGATTGGAAAAGAGTGCAGGTTCTAGCACTGCTGGCAGATGGTGGAGGTGGAGTTTGCTCCAAACTCGGTTGTTTTTTCTCAGACCAATGACCAAGCATAATGCTGATTTCTTTTCTTTTTTTCCCCTCTCCCCTAGAACTTGTCCGGATGGTTATGAGCGGTTGAAGATTTCAAGGACTCTTCAGTTATATGTATTCCCAAATGTTTTTTCTATTATATACGTGCCGTCAGTCTGCCCCCAGTCACTCTGTCTCAGTACTCGTCCAACTCTGGTTTGCCCTCATTTTATCTAGTTTTATTTTTTATTATTATTAAATTTTTTTTTTTTTAGAAGTGCCTTTTCTGTGTGAGTTGAAGAGCCCCATTTCCTTTCACTTCAGAATATCATCCAGCCACAGAGGTGCGTGCTGTCATGCCCAGCTTGTGGACAGAATCGGCAATAACATTCCCTTGATTGTCCCTTACATTCCCATCTCTCACCTTGTAACTCAGCCCATCTGCCCTGTTGCCCCATAGCTGTGTTTTTATACGGATGAGATGCCATGTTCATTGGCTGAGATCAACTGTAATGTGGATTTTACTAGGCCAACTAATCATGAAATGGTAGATGAACTATCTCATGTTGTATCAAATTCAATTGAATAAATATCACCAGTTATTAAAAGAAATATTTGTAATTGTTTTTAATGTATATTTTTAATGCAGCAACGGAGTTTTGAAGCAGCGTTAATTTGACTTTGCCGCTGGTTTGGGTGTGGCTAGGAACTGTAATACACATTGGACAGGCATTGCCTGGGGCGAGGGTGGCATTAGGGAGGTACTTGACTGACTGCACTCCAGTCACTCCCTCATGCCAATGCCAAACTGAGGTCAACTGTCATGTGAGCGTGTCCTCACACTTGCTGTCTTGTTGGATGTACAGTGTTTTAAAAAAAACTACATTTCTTGGTGCAGATGCCTTCAGTTGGAAGATTTGCCAGTATTTTCAGCTTTCCAAGCCATTTGAGAGTTGCTTTCGTGTTTGAGTGTTAACATCTCTAGCAGTAGTTTATCCATCTTCAGTGAATGCCTTTTTGTGCAAGCTTTCTCAGAAAATATAAAGGAAATGTCTTGGATATTCTTCAGCAGTGCTGTTGTGTAAAGAGCCTTTTCTTTGTATTGTGCGAGACCTACTAAACTTCAAATGGAGAAATATTGGTTTTCCAGTTTTGCATGATAGAATCATTCTCATTTCTTTTTCATTGCAGTGGCCCTGTATGGTTCTTCATAAGACGTACTTAAAACCAATCCTGCTTTGTTAATATAGGCATGACTCACTAATTGCGCCAAGGCAGTAGGCCCTGTATGGTAAGATGTTTCCCCACCAAGTTGTTCAGCCAACATGAATAGTCCTAATTGCTGCAGTATATGCTCCACAAGAGGGCAAGCGGTGTATATTGCACAGGTCCTCCACTACGCATGACTTTTCTTATTTTCAGTAAGACCAAAAAAACTCAGCGCATGCCCTCTTGTGGTGCCTGCAGTGCAGCAATTAGGATAATTTATGTTGGCTGAAATATATCATTTGGATCATACCTTTATATGAGGGTGGAATGTTCTGAGCCATACAAGCCAAACTACCAAAGGTGTCATTGCTTGAAAGGGAACGATGGTTTCCTTGAAGAACATTTTTGAAGGTGCAGTACTGGTCAAAATTTTGGATACACCCATTCATGTGAACTGGTACTGTATGTATTGCGCTTTGATGGCAACAATTACCAAACTATGCCCAAGTCATTTTATGTTCATTTATTTGATTTTCAACATTTTTTGTAAGTAAAACCTTAGCATCTTTTTTTATTATTCAATACGAACTGCAGAGCAACTGTTGACACTAGGCAATGTTTGACTGAGGAAAGGTTCATTTCTACTGTATAATAAATGCAATCATTGCTACTGTAGCAATCATGAGAAAACAAGAAACTGAACAGACACGTATTTCATATCACAAAATCCACACAATGTAATAACACAGAGACCAGAGCAGTCATCCATCTCCATAACTGTAGTGATGTTTCTAACCCTGACTACCTGCACGTTTCATCTGTATGCCACAATCCTGGAGTATGGTTGGGTAATGTGCTGCTAAGTGACAGTTTGATGTCTGTACCAGTGAGCAGATGGAACTGAACTGAAGGCTCTCTGGGGAAACCCAATCAACGGCATGTATTCACAAGTTCATGGCATGTATTCACCCCTGATTCTCAGTCACACAGATGGACAGGTAATGGCAACATGTCATAGGATCACACACGACAATGGATTAGAGAGATTACAAAGATAATAAAATACAGCAATAAAATGCAAACAGTAATATCAAAGAAACAACATGGAAAATCAGACTGTCAAGAAATATAAAAATAGATAGGATACATAGAAGATATTGTTACAGATATTAAAGGACAGAATTCTCTCAGATGACTTAAACCCTTGACATACTGTTCGTTTAACATTAAAGCCTCTTCCATGACATAGTAACAGCTTCATGTGAGTGGAAGCTTTTGCTGGGAAAACTGGAGAAAAAAATTCTACACATTTCCGAAACATCCACAACTCTGGCTTTACCCCACTAACTTATGGAGGAAAATTTATAATTTAAAAAAAAATATTGAACAAAAAATTGTGATGTCTAATCTTCTAAACTGTCAATAAGGTTCTTCTGGAGCATACCTTTACAATGGTATGATTCACTGATAGTGGCGAGCCTTACTGGAAGTGCAGACAAAAAAATATGACTCAATATTAAAAACACATGAATACAAATCATCTTATTTCTTAAAGTTGGGACTTTAGGTAATTGCAACCTATTCCTTGTGACTGTGATTCTGGGAGTACGTTGCCTTCATACATTTTTTAAGGACTATTCAATTGTATCGCAAAGGATCAGTGTTACAGCAATGTTCAAGTGTTAGCGGAGATGAGACTACATTCACTATAAAAGCTGCATATGTCCGCTTATTTGGAAATTACCTACACATTTCTATCATGTGAGGCTCATTCAGAGAGGAATTTAGTACATTCAAATTGGAGTAAAACATTTGTAACAGAAAGTCTAGTTACAGTACATAGCCTTACTGAATGAGATGGTTTCCTAGAGGAATGCATATAATTTCAGAGACCACCATTACCAGATTACCATTTGTACATCTATTTTCATTGCCCCCACACATGCTTTTAGTTCAGGATACATGTAATCAAAAGGCCAACCCCAATGTTTCATAATGTCACATTCGCACATAAAGGGCAATAATCAACCAATCCAATTAAATAAGGTGACTTGTTCAATTGAAAATCTCATATTTGGAAACTATGACAATCTTAAAAGTAAAAACAACAAGAGAATCGTTAAGTGCTTCAGGTCTTTTTAGTTAATGTTTCTTGTCTCCAGATATGGCCGCCAGGAAAGTGCAAATCTTTATTTCCCTCTTCTCTAAATTCTCTAAAGTACCTATCCCAGCTGCGTTCAGTAAACCGTGCTGTTCTGAACAACAGGTTGAAAAGCGCAGATGTTGGGCTGTGGTTCAGGAAACACAGTCAGCAAGGTCTCTTTAGTTATGTCACTCACAACTCAAGCCACACTTCAATGTAAATGTCCCTCAAAGTCTATTCAAGAGTTCTGTGGAAACAATTAGTTCAGTACAAATTGTTCCTGGATGTAGCAAATGTTCAAATGAACTGAACGCACCCCTGGAGGTACTTTGGGAGAATAGATGGGTAGGTAACATGGGAACATGGCGGAACACCTGACATCCATACATTATAGAGGCAATGAAAGCACCACTGGCCAAAGGACGGATAAGACTAACAACCTTTAGATCTCTTCACATCCTCAGGTCAGGTGCCATATACATGACTATACTGTGTTGGTTTAAATTTGAGTTCTGATGTGAAAGTAATTACGCAAATAACGTCTGTGAAATGAAATGGGGACTATTCCTTTAAAAAAAATTAAAGTTCTTTTACTGACATTTTCTTGTTTAGTTGGGAGTAATTTTGAGGGATTATTTTTCCAACTTATATTCATTCAGGTAGGGTACAACTTACATGAAATTATTTTGTTTAGTTTTTCTCATGTCAATTGTCAAGTCCAGATGTTAAAGTTTGTTGCATCTCCAGTTTGACTTCAGTTTTAGGTGACATAGGCAGGATTCATAGGTACAAAGTGGTCAATGTCATTCAGTTTTCCAGTACCCTTTCTGTTTCTCTCTCTCCTATCTCCTGTCCTCTTCACTATGGGTGAACGGCAGCTGAGGAGTGGAGTGTGTCCCCAGGTAGAGGGGCGCTGGGCTCTTAGTTCAAGAAAAATGGACAGTCAGAGATGTGTAACACACAAACATAGTGCCAAAACAATCGACAGTACAGTTAATTCCAGTAGCTTACATGATTACCTTTACAGTATTAGCTAAACACTGACAATTCCCAGTTGGTCAATACAAAGTTTCTCACCTTGGAGTGTTGGGGTGGTGGTGTTGGAGTGGCCTGGAGGGCCAGGAGGTGAGGTGTGAGGACCACCGGGGACCAGCTGGGGCTCGGTGGGTTGGGCCTGGGCGGAGGGGCCGGTCATGGGGATGGAGGCAGTGGGGGCTGGGCTGGCAGCAGGCTGCGGTGCAGGGTTACTGGGGGCTGGCTGGGACTGGGTGGCTGAAGGGCCCTGGGGGGGGTGGGAGGTGCCTGTGGGGGCAGGAGAGGGGTGGGGGCCTCCAGTCTGGCTGTGCTGCTGGTGCTGGATCTGCTGGAAGTGCTGCTGACGTGCCCTCATCTCCGCATACTTCAGCTGCTCCATGTGGAATGACTGACGATCCGCCAGCAGCTGCTGCCTCTGGTAC
Source organism: Esox masquinongy (assembly GCA_016801175.1). Lineage (NCBI taxonomy): Eukaryota > Metazoa > Chordata > Actinopteri > Esociformes > Esocidae > Esox > Esox masquinongy. Next base: position 48,045 of record JACXGI010003722.1, read on the forward strand.
TCCAGCTACACACACACACACACACACACACACACACACACACACACACACACACACATTGGAAAAACATGTAGATGTGCAGCAGTCCGACTAACATGGCAAAACTAACAAAACCAACATGTCCACTTGTACTACATCCCCACGATCCCGCAGGACTCCGGACTCACAGCCTCCCTCTCTCGGTCCATGATGGTCTCCAGTTCTTCGAAGTGTCTCAGTTTGATCTCCAGTTTCTTCATCTGAGTCTCCACCAGCAGAGCCACTAGAGACTTGATCTTCCTCTCCTCCACCGCAGCCAGGTGCTTTAGTCAGTTAGAGAGATGGGGGGACAGAAAAATAAACAGGAAGAGAAAGCCAGAGAGGAGGGGTACGGAAAATGAGGGAGATATAGAAATGGATAGGGAGAAAAAGATCATCTTCAGTATATGAAATAGTACAGACATCAGAATCCTTTACACACATGGAGACCTTGACTTGGAGTCCTGAAGCTGCTTATGGTAGACCACATTTAGGGACAGAATACACAAAATGCACACTAACTTTCAAGTTATTAATGATAACAGTTGATATTATGTATTAAGTGTTTTATTATTGTGGTTATGAAGGCCTATTAGGCTATATTTTGTATTATTATGTATATTAACACGTATTGTGTATTATTATTTATATTAACATGTATTTTATATTATTATGTATATTAACATGTATTTTGTATTATTATGTATACTAACATGTATTGTCTATTATTATATATATTAACATGTATTGTGTATTATTATTTATATTAACATATATTGTCCATTATTATTTATACTAACCTGTATTTTGTATTATTATGTATACTAACTCGTATTGTCTATTATTATGTATACTAACATGTACTATCTATTATTATTTATATTAACATGTATTGTCTATTATTATTTATATTAACATGTATTTTGTATTATTATGTATACTAACATGTATTGTCTATTATTATGTATACTAACATGTATTGTGTATTATTATGTATATTAACCTCCTGAGACCCTGTGTCCAAATATGAGGACATGTTTTAGGCTTCCTGCACCATGTACTTCATTCTGCTTAACTTAAACCTATTGTCCTTAATAGAGGACAGTTGTCTGCGCCATGCTTAGATAGTATACTTATCAGGTCCACCAATCACAAATAGCTAAGAGAAATTAAAAATGCATACATTAACAAAGCTCAGGTCTTAGGAGGTTAACATGTATTTTGTATTATTATGTATATTAACAAATATTGTCCATTATTATTTATATTAACATGTATTTTGTATTATTATGTATAGTAACAGCTATTGTCTATTATTATTTATATTAACATGTATTGTGTATTATTATTTATATTAACATGTATTTTGTATTATTATGTATACTAACATGTATTGTCTATTATTATGTATACTAACATGCATTGTGCTGTGTTTCTTTTTGGACCCCAGCAGCTGCTGTCTAAGACGGGGCTATATCAGATCCTAATATATACTTTATAGTACTATTCTGAGCAGCTTGCTCAACACTGCTCCTGATCAGTTAGGGACATTTAACTGAATGTGGGTCAGAGATCAGACCTTGGCTTTAACGGCAGCAGCAGCCAGAGCGGAAGCAGCAGCGGTGGCCAGGTTCCCCTCACCCACATCCCTCTCCACTTTCGCCTTTCTGTCCCCTTCGTTCTCTCCTTCTCTCTGGCCCTCCTCGGAGCCCTCCTTCGCATCCTTCTCTCTCTGTCCATCACCTAATGCAGTGACACATACAAGAAGGAACACATGAATATTTGTTAAAGCCAGACAGACTACAATGGACAGAGATTACAGAGATACATACAATATTTTTGTGACAGACATTACCCATCTCTGAGTCTGTCTTCTCAGCCTCTCGCTCTCCTTCTCCCTCTCTCCCTCTTTCCTCCTCTTTCTTCCCATTTTCTCCTTGTTTCTCCTCATCTTCCATGGCTCCATCTTTGTTCTCCTGTTATCACCGTGGAAACACCATGGAAAGTTCTTTAGTAAGAGTGCAGACCATGAATCCTCTCACATCAACAAACAATTCAGGTTGCGGTTTGTAAGAACAGTTAACCGCACACAAGTAAAGCAGAAGTACCAACACAAACCATACCTTGGTCTCCCTCTTCTCCTCACTGGATTGGCTGTCACCCTTAGTCTCCTCATTGCTCTCTTCTGGAGGCAGAAAAAAGAAAAGTTAGCAAGCATAGCATCTTATGTGTAACGCACCTGGAAAGAATATCAAATATAATCAGATAAACTATTTTATTTTACATTTTTTGTGTTTCCACTAATTTCAATAAAAGCATAAACTTACTTTTAGTGAAATTAGAAAAGCAAAAACAAACATATATCTGGCAAATGTTCAGCATGTTGCTCCTGTCGGTTTAGAGGTGCTTTTGATCATCAGCTGATAGGTGTGTGCAAAAACCGCCAAGGACATCAGCGCGGCAATTACACGTGGTACACCACAAACTTCAACAGGGCACAGAGCTGTAGTCAAATAGTAGTCAAACTTTTGAAGGGATCAATTAACTGTTGAAGGGATCTTTTAAAATAACAGTTCCGGTTCTATTAGATCTCAGTGCAGCATTTGACACTGTAGATCATAGAACACTTCTAGACAGGTTGGAAAATTGGGTAGGACTCCGGGACAGTCCTTAATTGGTTCAGATCTTATCTAGATGGCCGGAGTTACTTTGTCACCATTGGTAGTCATGAATCTGATAGGGTGGCTATGACATGCGGAGTTCCCCAGGGATCAGTTCTCGGACCGCTTCTGTTCAATCTCTATATGCTACCTCTGGGCCAAATTCTACAGAACAACGACATTAACTACCATAGCTATGCAGATAATACTCAAATATATATGGCTCTCGAACCGTATGACAACAGCTCACTGTGTCACTGTATAGAGAAATCATACCTGGATGAATCAAAATTGTCTACAATTAAATCAAGATAAAACAGAGACTATTGTGTTTGGCAACAAAAATAAAATTACTAGTATTAGTAATGAGCTGGATTCTCGGGCCCTAAAAACCAGGGACCAAGTGCATAATCTTGGTGTTATGATAGACTCAGACCTTACATTTAACAGTCATATCAAAGCGGTCTCCAAAACAGCATTCTATCATCTTAAAAATATAAGTAATGGTCTCTTAATTGGACTCCCCAAAAAGACTGTAAAACAGCTGCAGCTCATTCAGAATGCTGCTGCTAGAATGTTAACCAGGACCAAGAGAACAGAGCACATCACTCCGGTTCTTAAATCTTTGCACTGGCTTCCAGTCAGTTACAGAATAGATTTTAAAGTGGTGCTTTTAGTTTATAAATCACTGAATGGTTTAGGCCACGAATACATTTCTGATATGTTTAAAGAATATAAACCGAGCAGGGCTCTTAGATCCATGAACTCACATCAGCTAGTAGAGCCCAGAGTCCAAACTAAACATGGCCAAGCTGTATTTAGCAGTTATGCTGCACATAACTGGAATAAACTACCAGAAGATCTTAGACGTGCCCCAAACGTATCAATTTTTAAATCCAGGTTAAAAACACTTCTCTTTTCAAGCACCTATGACTGAGCGCTTAAACTTAACCGCACTGTTTAGCCTTACAGCTTTTATAGCTTCCTATGTTTTTATCCCATTTTATTCTATTTCTATTTTCTTATCCCGTTTTATTATTTTAATGTTGTTTTGATGTTTTTATTTTAGTATGAAAATATTTTTTCTTTCTTTCTTTATAAAGCACATTGAATTGCTTCTCTGTATGAATTTTGCTATATAAAAAAACTTGCTTGCTTAACTCTGGTGCCAGTATTGGTTCATATGGAAAGCTGTATGTCCTTTGCATGCTAAATGAATTCAGAAAGCCATTTTCATGAGGTAGGCTAATACACAGGTTTTATTGACCACATGCCTGGTGGTCTACGAATGACACTGTTACAGCATCATTTCTCTCAGTAACCCAAAAAAAGAGGAAACATTGTCTACGATTGTCCTGGGCACTGTTGGTATGCTGCAATAAATACTTGTTGAAAAACTCTAAGGACACACTGTATGTGTTTATGTCACCCAACTATAACTGTAGTTAATATTAGAACAGTACCAGGTTTGTCTCCATCCTCCAGGCTGGTGCCTGCGATACCGCTGCCCTCCAGGCCGTATAGGGGGTCCTGTCTGCCACTAGCCCGCGCTGCCTCCTCCACTCTCCTCACATGGGCCTCCACCAGTGCTGCTGGGACCTCCTCCTTCATACGGGAAAACTCCTCTGAGAGAAGTGGAGTAAGAGATAGGTAATAAATGGTGGAGAAAAAAAGCAGGGGGAGCTTCTAAACCACTGAATTCTACAAGGTTTCTGAAGACAAAATAAATGCTTCTGGAACATAACGGTTAACTGAACAACTCTCCGACATACATCAGGCCAGTTAACAGTCAGCAGTGCTGTGCACTTCTAATTGACATTGTCAAAGCCTTTTAACTCCACCAACCAACAAGTCCTAACCAATAGACTCAAAAACCTCGGGTTCTCTGAGAATTGGAGAGGCTGAACTAAAAACTACCTCTCTGTCCATGTACAGTGCGTACAATCTGAGGACCTGCTGTCAATCAATAATGTTGCACTTGCTCCTTGTGACTTTCTTATCTGTCTATATACAGACTAAACCATACATCTGGCCCTTCCAGCTCCATAAACAGAGTCAGATTTTTTGGAGGGCGATTTGTTACATCTCGCACTGGCACCAAAATAATCCAACTATCACCAGCAACAGCACTTGTTTGACAGAGAGTGCCATGTTAGTTACCAGGTAAACAATATTGTCAGTGAGTTTATACATCTTCCAGGAAAGCACTGTGCGTGCATGAGTTGCATCTTACGGCACAGCCATGTTCTTGCTTCAAGTGTTCTCAGTCGGCTTATACTTGGTTAAATAAAAACATTTTCCGTAGTGTTTGTCACCAACGGATATTTACTGTAAGGCCCTCTCACCTAAAGCAGACTTGGCGGCTGCTGATGCCACGCGGGGGTCCACCACAGAGGCCAGGAAGGCCACAGTGCTCATGACGGGGTTGCCTGCCTGGCTGAATGGTACTGGCTGGTAGGCCAGGGGGCCCAGGGAGGAGGATGTGTCCTCCAGGTAGGGGTCCTCGATGGGTAGGCGTAGGAAGTGCAGGATACACTCATCCTGGGTGCGTGAGCCCACATGCTCCGATACCTTGTTCCAGTCATCTTTGTACATCTCCAGACCCTGAGAGGCGATGGTAGGGATGATATTTTTAATTAATTTATTTAACTCTGATTTAACCAGGGAGACACCATGAGACCAAGGTCTCATTTACAGGTGTGCCCTGGGAACATTAATCCAAGAATAAAAGACAATTAAATACAAAATACACACAATTTACATACAGACTGACATTAGCCATCTCAATCAATTAAAACAAGCACACTTCTCACTATAAAAAGCTAACACCATTTTTTAAAATGTACACATGGACACCAAGGCATCCAACTGAAACTCCAATTGGATACCATTCCACACAAGAGGTGCTTTATATGAAATGGCAGAACTACCCAACTCAGTAGTTATAAAAGGTGTCTGTGACACTAACCAACACTGTGATTGTAGATTTTAACCAGAGGATCTAGGTGTCACCAGAGATGTTAAGTATACCAGAAGCCTGTGGAGTAGGGCTTTATATACACAAATAGAGTAATGAAGGGATCTATGCACTAGAGTATGCACAAATGATAAGTTATATTAATAACTATATATGAAGCACTAGGATTCATTTTCACGCATTGTATGTTTTTGTTCTTTCTCTAAAGCCTTCAGAGAAAGATGACTTGGTACAGGAATTCATTTCAGTTTTCACAGAGGTATCTGTCAAGTCCCATTGATTTGGCCTAGATACTAGTTGGACAACCACAGCTGAGATTCTTAAAAAATATATTTTAGTGTAGATTAATTTAAATTTCACTTTTTAATGCAACAAAATAAAAAATAAAATAAAAAGGTGAATAGTTGTTTTTATATACACTTTATGATATAAAACTATTTTAATAAAATATTTACCTCTGATTTTAATAGTTTGACCCTTTATTATATTTATATATATAATATACTTAAAAATATTAAGTACATTGTTTATTAATAGGGAATTATTATTTTGTTATTTTTGTTCTATATTCCAAGTTTGGATTTGAAACAATTACTATGAGGTTAAAGTACAGATTGTCAGCTCATATTTGAGGAAATCTGTGCCTATATTGGTTTCACCATTAAGAAACAACACTTGCATGATTGGGCCGTTCTTGTTCTTCCCATCTGAATGCACCCCTTTTATTATATCCACTGTATATTAGTTCAGTAGAATTTGTCTAGTGTTACATGGTAGACAGAGTTGTTGTTTACCTCCAACAGCAGTAGTGTCTCCTGTTCGGTCCAGTCTCGCATTGCGCTGGCAGCACTCTTACTCTGCAGACAGGAGGAAGTAATGTCACTCAACACACCTCCCCAGCTATACATGCATCATGGTCTTCATGAAGTGTAGGGAGGCCTACTTTAGGAGTCCCAGTCTTCTTGCTGTACATGTCTGTCCTCAGGCCAAAGTTCTGCAGATCGGCTGGGGGCTGCTTCTCCTTCACCTTGTCTGGGAAGGACAGCATCTGCTGGGCGGCTGGAGTCTGGAGGGGACCGAGAAGACAGTGAGGATAGTGAAATACAGTGACTACATTGTAGAATAATAGTGAAGACATCAAAACATTGAAATAGCACATTTGGAATGATGCAGCAACCAAAAAAGTGTTAAGTCGGAAAACAGGGTAAAAAAAACAGGTAAATAGTCTCTAAATAGTTTTCCGTTTGTGAGTTTAGAACTCTGACAACGGAACAATGTAATATACACCTATTTAGAAAAAGTCATGGAAGGGGGAGGGTGTAGCTCTCACAATGTCAATTTTATTTTAAATACCAACTCAAACGCCAATTCCCGTACACATTTGGCGGTCCTAGTGTTAAACAGATCAAAATACATTTTATATTGCAGATTTTTCAAAGTAGCCACCCCAGCTTTGCACACTTTGCATTATCACAACCAGCTTCATGAGGTTGTCATCCGGAATGCATTCTAATTAACAAATGCATTACTAAAAGTAAATTTCTGGAATTTATTTCCTAAATGCGTTTGAGCATCAGTTGTGTTGTGACAAGGTAGGGTTGGTATACAGAAGATCATCAATATGTCTGTACTGTAGTAGTCTATATTATGGCAAGAACAGTTTCAAATAAGCAAAGAGAAACGATAGACCATCATTACTTTAACACATGAAGGCCAGTCAACCCGGAAAATGTCAAGAACTTGGAACATTTATTCAAGTGCAGCTGCAAAAACTACCAAGCTCTATGAAGAACATGGCTCTCCGCCACAGGAAAGGAAGACCCAGAGTTACCTCTGCTGCAGAGGATGAGTTCATTCGAATTACAAGCCTCAGAAATTGGCAATTAACTGAACCTCAAATTGCAGCCAAAATGCTTCACATTCTTCCGCTACTGAAGGACACCAATAAGAAGAGCCTTGCCTGGGCCAAGAAACACAAGAAATGGACATTAGACCAGTGGAAATCTGTCCTTTAAGATTTTGAGACGCAGAGTGGGTGGACGGATGCTCTCCGCATGTTTGGATCCCACCGTAAAGCATGGAGAAGGTGTGATGGTGTGGGGGTGATTTGCTTGTGACACTTTTGGTGATTAATTCAAGGCACATTCAACCAGTGTGGTGCATGTGTGTGGTATGTGTACCTGGGAGGCCTTGGGCTGCAGGGGCACAAGGCTGGAAGGGGTGTCAGCCAGGACGTGAAAATGGGAGGTGGGCGGAGGGCCCATGGGGGTGGGACGGCTTTCTGAGTCCACCTGATAGTTGATCAGACCCCACTGCTCCAGGAATGCATGCACCCTAACGAGGAGGAGGATATATTGTGGAGGTAAATAATCAGAATACACAACAATTACATTATTACACAAAGTTACACTAGCCTAATCAGAGCATAAAGTTCTGCCTGGCATCAGAAGGCTAGTATTATACAGTGTGTTTTAAAGTGTTAATATTATACAGTGTATTATAAAGTGTTAGTATTATCCAGCGTTTAGAAAGTGGTAGTATTATACAGTGTATTATAAGGTGTTAGTATTACACAGTGGATTATAAAGTGATAGTACTATACAATGTATTTTAAAGTGTTACTATTTTACAGTGTAAAGTGTTAGTATTATACAGTGTATTATAAGGTGCTAGTATTATACTGTACATTGCAGGGCATGTTAGACAGCCATCGTCAATGGCAATGGACATTACTATGTCAAAAACAATGTTTTGCTAGATTTGAACTTGACTCCCAGGTCAAAAGCGTGCAGTACAATGATTGGCAAGCAAAGCAACATGCCAAACGGCCTATTCATCTATTTTTCTATTTGCCATTGACCATATCCTTTATGTTTAAAAGCATAACGTATGTGGTAGTTAGCATATCAACCTAATGCAAAGAACAATAAAGATTGCAAGAAAGTGCGAGAGCGGACAGCATGCGTGAAATGTCTAATTGAGTATAAGGATTTTTCACTTTTGCCATTCATGATCAACCATCTCCATGATTCAAATAACCAAATGGAATTCCATTTTAGACATTATTTATGTCACTAAGTATGCTAATGAGAGAGTAGATAACAATTGCATGAAATAATCAGGGAGGGAGGTTTAACTGCCGTCTGAAATCCGTCCTTGCTGAACAAAACCTAAAACCAACCCAAGGCTTTGGTAAATACGGTTGCAGTAAATGTTACCATGTCAAGTTAAATTTAAATTGGCTATTTGTAATATTATAGTTGAAAGGTTTATTAATGTCCTTGAATTGTGCTCGGATTTAGGAAATGGTGTAAAACTGTAAAGTGACTATTGTATATGTATTAATGATTCCACCCAACCTCATGATGGCGCACACATCTCCGGCCAGGTTCCTACGACAGGCAGTGGAGGTCAGATACTCCTGCGGGTTCAGCCTGTAAGTGTCAATCATGAAGTTCCTGTAGGCCAGGTAACTGTGACGACAGAGAATAAACATAATAACATAGGTGAATAATATTGTAGTCTATGTAGTTGTATTTCTGTCAGTGCTCATGTAAATCACAGGGAAACGTAGGTGTTTTAAGCTAAGAATGTATAATGTTAATATGTTGGCATGTGTTTTCTTACATCTCAGGGGTTTTGGATTTGTTCTTGCCGTTGAAGAACTCGGGGAGGGCTCTGCGCTCAATAGCATGAACACTAGGAAAGAGAGAAAGAGGTGAGCATATATTACACTGTCCCTACCATTTCAGAACATCTAATAACAGTGATTTCAATCATTTAAGCAGTGGTTTAATAACAGTGAAGATAATGAAGCAGACCAGGGGACTACAAGTGTGTACTTTCTATCCTAATTCCCTGACACACTGCCGGAGCACCACTGTCCACCCACACTGGAGAAACTGGGGTTAAGAGCCCTGCTCAATGGCACAGCAATGTTGAAATGAGTTAGTTTCTTGGAATAGAATGAGGAACATTTTGGTTTAAGACCCGACTCTACAACTTTCTGGGTAACTGCTGCCCCATTTCTCCTGAACATCTCCACACTACATCATCACTGATGGTTGGGTGGACCATCATGACATCTCTACATTACATTATCAATGGTTGTTTGGTGGACCATCATGACATATCTACACTAACATTATCACTGGTTGTTGGGTGGACCATCATGACATCTCCACACTGCACTACCATCACTGATGGTTGGGTGGACCATCATGACATCTCTACATTACATTATCAATGGTTGTTTGGTGGACCATCATGACATCTCTACACTACATCATCACTGGTTGTCGGGTGGACCATCATGAAATCTCAAGACTACATTATCATCACTGGTTGTTGGGTGGACCATGATGACATCTCTATACCACATCATTATCACTGGTTGTTGGGTGGACCATCATGACATCTCTATACCACATTATAATCACTGGTTGTCGGGTGGACCATCATGAAATCTCAAGACTACATTATCATCACTGGTTGTTGGGTGGACCATCATGACATCTCTATACCACATTATCATCACTGGTTATTGGGTGGACCATCCTGATATCTCCACACCACATTATCATCACTGGTCATTGGGTGGACCATCCTGATATCTCCACACCACATTATCATCACTGGTCATTGGGTGGACCATCCTGATATCTCCACACCAGATTATCATCACTGGTTGTTGGGTGGACCATCATGCTGATATAGATAGACAGATAGATAATTTAGCCTACCTGTTGTAGTCAAACCAGGCAGCGTAGCTGGGGATGATTATGTGGTGGGTCTGCTCCGTCACGTTGTCCTCATGGAGGTCCGACCCTTTCACGGGCTCTCCCTTCACACTTGGAGAGCCCTCCTCCTCCTCCTTTCCTACAGTTTCCATGGATTCATCCTCCTGTTCATCTATTCAAGTTAACAGTGAAGATAATGAAGAAGCAGACCAGGGGACAGAACACAGTCCAGTGCATAAGAACCAAAAATACCCAACATGTGCATTTTAGGATTATCACTAATACTTCATATCGTATGGAGCTTTTTAAAGACAGGAGGCAGTCTGAGAAATCTGTTTTAATAAAATAGCTACCATTCAGATTTCCTGAACCAATAAAGAAATTCCAAACCAAATTAAAATTACTTTTGCTAAATCCCAAATTAACCCCGTTTTGCTGCACAAGTGTTTCAAAGCTGAGGGAGAAAAGATGATGGGGAGTAGCGGCTAATTAGACCCTCCAGTGGCCCCTCCCAGTGAGTGTGTGCAACGATATGGGTGCTGGAGGCAGCAGCTAAGGAACAAATGAAGACACCCGATTTGTTTATTTTGTTTGATGCTTATATTATTATTTAGAAGTCGAAAACTTATGTAGACAACGTAATACATGTAATGCTACCTGCTCTTTAAGGGTCAGGGTGACAGCAAAAAAGAAATGCTTTTTGAGAAACTGCTACTACTAACATGGCAGTAAAAGTAGCGAGAGTTGACAGTTCATTTGATGCTGAAACCTATTAAGTAGATCTGGGAACTCACCCAGGTCTGTCATAGTACCTCCCTTCACTGGTGTTGACTCAGAGTCTTTCTTAGTGTTAGCTACAGGGAGGCAGACAGAGAGACAGAGAGATTGAGAAAGAGAGAGAGAGAGAAAGAGAGAGACAGACAGACAGAAATAGAGCAAGAGAGAGATAGAGGACTGGGGTGAGAGATTTGTAATAGCTAAAACACAGAACTTTCGTTGAAACCATGACCTTATAACGGCCAGAATCAGAATTCCAGGACATGTAAACATACTCAGAACTATATGTGGTGCCATGGTGCTGTTAGTAGAATACCACATATAGAGACAGAACACAAAAAACCTACACAAAGCTGACGGACAGTTAAATACAGTGGGTGGTGAGCATACAAGACCAAACAATGAGATGTGATAGGCAAGATTATAACGGATTTATCATAAAGTGCGAGTCGTGTTCACCAACATAATTCCTTATGTTCTGTGGTGTGTGTTTATGCAGGGTACCTGTTCTAGGTAGGGTGACCTCTTCCACTGCAGGTACTGGCGATGGTTCATCCAGATCTTTTGTCAGATCCTCCTGCTCCTCCTCTCTCTGGCCTCGCTTAGACTTAGTGTACGGGGTGGTGGGCCTACACGAACACACACACACACACACACACACACACACACACACACACACACACACACACACACACACACACACACACACACACAGACACACACAA
>JACXGI010003723.1:0-28617 GCA_016801175.1 Esox masquinongy
ATATATATATATATATATATATATATATATATATATATATATTAATTAGCATTTACATAAGACTTGCTATTTCTGTTAAAGGTATTTTCAATGAAGTCACAATACATTCCTTTAGAAAGAAAGTAGAGAGGCTAAAAGACATGATACATTCACATCAGTCCTAGAAGACTCAACTGTCCAAACAAGCAATGCTTTTGTATTTGTGTACACATAGCTACACTATGAAATGTTGTAATTTTCTAAATAGTTTTTTTTCATTTGTATTACTTTACATGTGGTTTCCTGTCAGCAGACGACTCAAATAACATTAAACTGCACACCAAAGGTGCCTGGTGGAACATTCTAAGTAGATTTGATTTCATATGATCAATAAACACATGGCTCCACTGCTTAGCATTGATAATAAGATAGTGTTCGCATTTCACTCCTTCTCTCTTTTGATTTTCTCTCTTTCTGTCTGACTCAGTCTCACACTCTCCCTTCTCTCTCTGACTGCATAGGATGTTTTTCATTCCGTCTAATACTACACAAATTAATTAATAATTCAGCAGGGTTTTTTCCCCATATCCATTTATTTCCATACTGTATTATCTGCTACTAAAAGGAAAGACATCCACTAAATAAAAAGGGAATGACTATAAAGTAACAGATGTGCGTTGAAGCGTACATTAAGACAGATTTAGAATATCATAGACATTTAGAAAGAATGAGGCGTAGACAAAGCTGTGGTCTTTGGAACAGAAAGTCGAAGTGGATGTAAATACAGCAGAGGAGAGTTATAGACAAGAGAGGCAAGGAGAAAAGGGGAGAGGGAGGTGAGAGGAAAGGAGAAAAGATATATGAGTGCTTAGTGGAGGAGAAGAGGCAGATCCTGGGTGTTAGGCCTGAGGGGTGAGTAATTAAACAGAGGAGTAACACCACCATCCACGGCATGACTCCTGTCTGGGATCAAACTGAACTGACACACCCCTCAGAGCCTGTTCACACTACTAGAAATGCACCTGAGGTTTTGGGAGGATACCCTTAAATATACCTTTTAATCTGGTGTAAACTTCCAAACCTGCTACATCTCGCCCACTACCTTCAGAAGTAGCTCTCAGTACTCACCATAAAGTGCCCCCCTCAAAGCAGGGCAAACAATTACCGTCAGCTAACTCTTCTACAGTATAATGCTAGTAAAACCACTTTTTTCAAACAGGAATTTTTTTTATTTACCAGAAATTCCAGGAACAGCCTGTTACATTCTGAAATGGTTGTTGGCTTCCCTGTGCCATAGAAAACAATGTCAAATTCTACAACCAAAAATAAGGTACACTGTTGATTGATGGTAGACCCGGTACATAGGGACCAGTGAGGTGGGGCTACTTGTATTCCTGGAGCCTGGAGTTTTTCCTGATCTGGTAGGACAAGCTAGCCAGCTATGGATCCTAGTGGTAGGTTATAGCATAATAATAAATCAGATGTTATTGTCTTCTTTCCCCAAAGGGGTGTGAATTGACCCAATTATTTTTCTAAGCAGCTTGTACTGTTTAAATACAATTATAGGAATTGTATTATGTTTTAATTTTCTCAAAACACAAATAACTGGACTTAAATAGACCGTACATTAATTTTGTCATTATTTCTTTTTGCTGTTGTGGTCAGTAGGTTCTTGCTAATAAGACTGTAGCACAGATTAATTGATGCACAAGTGGACAAAGCATGTCCACAAATGTTTCATTTTCCGGCTTACATCAAAGTAACTTCCAATACACCCATATTACAATTCATCACATCTAAATTATTTGCATGATCCTGATAAAAAATTAAATGTGGTTTATTGGAATGTTGATGGGATGGTTAGACTAATTGTACATTTTTTGGCAGGCCAAAGTTACTTGATGATGTGTTGCTAGGAACTTGTGCTTTTTGTTTAAACTATAATGTAAAGAGTGTAGCTTACAGATGAAAAAACAAACACTTTAATTATCTTCACATGCTCATGAATTGTTGCAATATTCAAGATTCATATGCTGTTTAGTTCCATTATTCAAATATATAATATTCCCTGATGAAAAGGGGCTTGCTTAGGCCTAGAAGATTAATAATATGCAAAATCAATCTTAGGCTACTGGTCAGTAGCTACTGTGAAATGTACAGTACTTTTAAGAACAACAAAGCAAGAACATCAACCTAAACCAATCTCATGAAATTCCTGTTGCAGTGTGAATTAAAAAGTTAATCACCATGTTATGTAAATTCAAAAGTAATTCCCAAATTTCTAGTCAATGTGAAAAGGCCAAAAACAGGTGGCTGAAATTCTTACCAAATATGTAATTTATTTACATATTTTCTAATTTAGTTTTTGACAACTAAAAATAAGGTTTGGCTATAACATGTTCATGTATCGACAGCTCGCTGTTTTCCTGACGTTAGTTAATTTGGGTTATTATTCCTTATATATGTTTATTTTGTGGTTGTCAAACACTTGTAGGTCAAAATACACTTCTCTTTCTCAATTGTGTGGAGTGATTTAAATGCTGAATTCCTTGCATTTAGTGAAGCATAATACATGTTTTAATTGTCAAATAATATAAAACGTTACATTTTCACCACTGTATCCAGTCTTCTATTTACACAATGATGGAAATTCAGGTCTCCCATCAGCCGTGTCAATAGAGTGAAATGCATTATGCAACTAAAACTGTAGCTAGGTATTTAGATTTTCACCATGCCATTTTATTTATTCATATTTTAAAAGGCAGGAACCAAATATTTCAAGACACATACATAGAAGGGATATTTTAATACAATTGTTAAGGAACGTTTTGTGGTAACATGGAGGACACCAACAGTGAACCGTCTATCTAGGAATCATCTGTACCACCAAGCTGTCTTAGACATGCATACAGAATGACTGATCAGTCTGGGAAACATCAGGGATTCCGTAAAAAAAAAATAGAAAAACACGCACGCACACACGCACAGATCACTAACCACCATCCCCCCTATGTTCACGCGTTTGTGTGTAATGGATTTTATCAGGGCAAAAGTATCAGGGCTGATTTTGACGAGTCCCTAGGCTGCTCTAGAATTCCTTTTGAAATGCCTTTCTTTAGTAGTCTTGTTCAAGTAGCCTGGGGCCATGGCCCTCAGAGATCACAATGTTATTAATACAAACATGTCAAACCGCATGCTGAAATTCAAAACAGAGGTGCCAAAATGTCAAGGTGTCAAACTCCTGAAATATAAATTATGCTTTAATATTCTTAAGCACTACACAAAATATGCTTCAGCGCATAAAAAAGCAGATGTGGCCGAGTGCTTAATATTTCAGAGGAATGTCACCAGTTGCAACAGCAAAGGGCTTTCTCTGACGCGCAACCAGGTTGTGATGTCAAATGCACCTACAGAATTAATTACAGTAATGACTGGACTAGATGTCCCCCCTTGCTGGAAAAAATCCCTTCTGACGAATTTCAAGGACATTTCAAGGAAGTGTTTTTGCTGGAATGTCAGATATCATTTGTATGTTAAAAGTGTTATGTTGGCAATTGTCATTTTTAATGAATTCATTTGGTTGTGTGAAGTATT
The DNA here is from genome assembly GCA_016801175.1 of Esox masquinongy. NCBI lineage: Eukaryota > Metazoa > Chordata > Actinopteri > Esociformes > Esocidae > Esox > Esox masquinongy. The sequence goes on from JACXGI010003723.1 coordinate 3,574, forward strand.
AGATGCCAAACAGTGTTTGCACTATAGAAAATCAAATTGAACAATTCATTCTTTAAAGTATATGATTTACTTGTTCAGGTTTTTTACACTATTGGTATGATTTCACATGATTTCTTCCATTCTGACTTGTCATGAGGTATATTTTCAGCAAAGGAACTCTGTAACCCAAAACACAGTTCGTAGAGTCCTCCACAAATAGTCTGCTTAAAGGATTAAAAGTACTACTGTCATTCTCTTCCACGAGTTACAAGAGGGACTAAAATGGCTTTAATTGGAAGACCTTGCTTCTCCCTGCGCCTCCTCAAAAGCCTAGGTACCATGATTCCATTTTAGTCACCCTTGTTATTTCTCCCCTTAGCCATATTTATGCTTTTACACATGAATGTATTTATTTCCCCAGACATCTATCCGTTATATGATAAGTTAATTATTTTAACAGTCTCTGTGAAAAAAAGGAAAAAAAGACACTGTCTGGTAAATATTCAGGACGTTGTGCTGTCTAACTGAGCAGGCGGAGAGGAAAGAAACAGCTGGGACATGATGGGCCAGTTAGCTCCAGCGACTGCCACCTCGTTCCTGCTAAATATTCTGACCAGCGCTCCCTCTTCTCTCCCCAGAGCTCAGGTGGTTGTCACCCCACATGACCGTTAACACACTGACATAAGTGCATGATACATATGTGACACTACAACTGGCCTGGGAACCACACCGGAAAAGCAAGGTTACCTGATGTGTTTTGTCACCTCTTCCGGTTGCGTGAGCAGGCATTTGGGGGGGGGGTTGTGTGTTTTACTCCAGGGCTGATCGCACGAGCGTCAGTCCGCCCGACCCAGCTCCCTGCCATGACATGTGATACTAGGCAGAGCAACAGCAGTTTACACTTGAAATGCTGTGGCCACTGAGCCCTGCGAAAGCTAACTGTCAGTCATAACTGCTCCGGGACCTTGAATCACTGACCTGCCTGCCCGGCCCATGCCTGCCTGCTAGAATCAACTGAACACAGCTCTGTGGTTCTTTATAAACACCGGGGGTTGTTCAGGTCTGCCTTTAATCTACCTGCACAATTCTGGGAATGCAATCCTCTATTATACATCACGTGTTCGGGAAAGTGCATTTCGCTTTATGAAGTGAATATTCTTAATTACAGTATACATAGCAACAGGATGTGATGTTTGGACATGTGATGTGTGATGTGTGATGTGTGGACAACAGTGTTTGTTTGGGTCCTTGCGTTATCTGAATAGGGAAGTCGGCAGCCTGAAGGAGAAAGACCTGCCTCTTTATTGTTCTAGATTGAAAGTCTGGAATCAGGTTAGGTTTATTAGGGCACATGGACACAGGAGGAGACCCAGGATCAGCTTATCTACCACAAAGATGGCCAAATTCAAAATGTCTTTAAATAGTGCATAGGACTTTATCCTATTGCTTACCAGGAAGAACAGACTCACACACCCAGACATCCCAGAGCAGCTAACTATTGAACCATACATTCCCCCCCGTCACACCTCTTTCACCACATACCTCTTTGTCAGGGGTCACCGACTGGTGGGGGAGGTAAGAGGGGGATGGGCAAGAAAAAAAACAAGGAAAACAGAAAAAGGGGAAGAGGAGAAAATGAGTCCGATTTGAGAAAGTGTTAGGACAAGATGAAGTGCACCCCTTGTGTTCCCACAATGCATACCTTACCCCTCACCTCAGATACCTTGACGCTCACCTTCAACAGGAGACAGATCAGAGGAGGAGAACAGACGTAGGAGGAGGTGAGATGAAGAGGAGAGCATGAGAAGAGGAGAGGCAACAGATCCTCAGAAGGAGAAAGGCTGCTGTTTTAGTGAGGAGCCTCAACAAGGGTGCCCTAACAACAGGAGGCTGGACCCGATCCCTTCCCCGCTCCCCCTCACTCATTGCGGGGGGGGGGGGGTGCAGGAGAGCCTATAATCCAGTTAGACGGGGGTAAGGGGTTTGGGGTAGTGAGTTTAGCCCCCAGCTCAACAGAAGGCTGCCTCAAAGGTCACTGAAACCCCTCCCCCTTCACCCCAGTCCCATCCCCTCTCCCTACCACCACCTCCTACATTCATACCGCCCTCCCCCTGTAAGGCCAGATCACAGACAAACAATATCAGGAGTCCGAAGATAAACAATGTCAGTTGGGATTACAACTTCTGTCATCAAATTTGTCAATTATTTTGTCAGTGGGATAACTATTGATCCTCGGGTTGAGAAAGGGCCTTACAATTTCGAGAGAAAAGCTTCCAACTTTGAGAATTTGTAATTTCACACAATAAATCTGGAGGAAATATTAAAATAGCCAGAGATGTATACATCCCGTATTCCATCAAATCTTGTTAAAAGCTTACAAGAAATTATAAATGTTAAAGTTCTCCTGAAATGCATTGATGTACTTCAAAAAGTGACATCAAAACTACTAGGATCACAAAACATGTATTTTTCAGAGTTGGGTCATATTTGATGGATTAAGTGCCTTTAAGCATTCATGTAAACAACACAGATGTGACCGAAGCGATGTGATGCCGCTGTTTGATCCCAAACTCCTTCCCTTTGATCTCAAACCTCGGCAAGTAAAAAATGTATTTACCGAGGGGGGTTCCAGCCAGGCACGGCAGTGGGAAATGACCCTGGCAGCATTAGCCGAACATCGGCTTAACATCGGATGCAAACCTGCAACACGCAACCCGACAAATGAGGTAAACATACTTACTAGTCCCCGGTGTTAGGAATAGCTAGAGCAGCGTGCACCACGACTCGCCGCAAGCCTTGCCAAATCGGGAGCTGCTGCTTTCCCAATAATTCATTTATACAGAAATCCCCCTACACTGCATTCCCAGATTAATGTAGGAGAGTTGACATGGGTTTACGCGGATATATCCCTATTTAAACAAGCATATAATCAAAGGGGCGTACGTTAAAACGAGCTGTGTTGAGCAAACACACCTGACCTCCGAACCACTTTCTCGCTGGTTAACAGTAGGCTTTTTACCACCAGGATGTCCGCAAATAATTTGCGCTAATTGACTTTGAATGTAATTAAATTGGAGGATGAAAGAGAGAGTGAGAGAGAGAGAGAGAAATTGAGGATTGTCAGAGGGGAGAGCAGTGGGTGCGGGATAGAAATGCATATTGATGGTTAGCATCAGAAGCAGGTCTTTGAAGTGGTATGGTGTCAGGTCTGTGAATGGAGAGCTGATAGGGAGCTAGAGACAGGTTATTCTCAAGCATAGCTGTCTGTGTTGGGGTATAGAAGGTCAACTGTGTGTTTGTGTGCAATGACTTATGTTGTCTCAATGACTCAAAATGGAGTTGGAACTTACAAATTCATGCTCTATAATGTATAGTGTACTACGGAGTAAAGCAACCATTTGACATCACATAGCATATGCCAGACAGTGCTGTATGCAACACTGGGTTCCAGAATAAGACTGTTTAGTGGTTTTCACTTCACTAAATTTCTTCAAGAGATGCCGGGGTAACAGTCCTGGGGGAGCAGGGATGCTGCTCCCCATTTGCTACTCTTTAGTATGGACATTGCTCTTGTTATTTATCTTGGATCCGTTCGTCTACACGTGTCTTTCCAGCCAACAAAAAGTTTTCTCTCTAAACCACTCTAGTCCACACCGTGTGGTGTCTTGCATCGACTTTGCACCACAACCATAGAAACAGTTGCCAAGGGCCTCCTCAAATACCATCAATGTCTGCCACCCCGACTCACTTGCTCAGCTCTGCTGGAGCTGGTAATTCCCCTCACTCTTTCTCTTCCTCTCGCTTTCCCTTTACCCTGGAGGGCAGTGACATGCCCATGGCTCCAGAGAGAGAGAGAGAGAGAAAGTTGTAGAGAACACAAGAGAGAGCTATAGGACGTGGGGGGAGAGAGAGACAAACAGAGTCCTCTGGCGCAGGCTTCTGATGTTAGCTTTGTGTTGTTGCCGTTGTTCCTGTGGGCAGAATGTTGGGCCACAGCTTGACAGCCGACACTATAATTCCCCACGGTGACCTCTGATAGGGCAGGTCAGTACGATATCACCATCACTGCCCACCAGAAGGCCTGCCCAGGGAGATCCAACCAGGACTGGGGTCAATGTGTGTTTACGTGTATATGTGCGAGTGGGTGTGTGTGTGTGTGCGCGTGTGCGCGCGTGTGCTTGGGGGGGTGTGTGTGTGTCGGTTGGGGGGGGGGGGGCACGGGCACGGGCACGGGCACGGGCACGGGCACGTGCATGTGCGTGGTTAGAATGTGTTCCCTCGTCTTTTTCTCACAGACACAATGTGAATTAATTACTGACTGGCTTTGTTCAAGGCTGATGTTCCCACCAAGATGCACTGTAGTAAAACCCCTTACCGTGAAGAAATGGTGTGTTGTACCTTCACGTTGCAGGGCTACATTGAGTCTGCGGTGAGGTTTTCATTAAATATGCCACAAAGGGTAGCAGTTGCTCTTTTTTTAAGGCTTATGAAATTTCTGCAATAATGGAAGGACTGTATCCTGTATATTTAGTATTTTGTTAGACTGAAACACGTTTAATTAGCTTTAATATCTCCACAAGCCAAGTGTTTCTCTGTGTGTACCAACTCTCTTAATGATGATTATTCTGTCGCAGGTTTTACAAGAAGACAGTAGCAACACTAGCAACAGAAATGTATTCACGTCCACATAAAACATATTGATTAGGCTACAGTATAAAAGAAACACTATTAAGTTCAAGCAGTAACCAAATGTATGGTCAAGTAACCCATATTTATTAATTAAAAAAAAAAATCTAGTATGCCTTTGGTTCATCTATCACATCAATACGTTTTCTTCTGCTTGCAAAATAATGTACCAGAGGGTTTCTATTATTGCTAGTTAATTAAACTAGCCAATGTAACCAGGCAGCAGTAAATAGTCATTGCAGCTAGCTGCAGTAGAAACCCTCTTGTACCATATCCAGTGGAAGTAACCTATTGTAGAAGTGAAAGTCAGATTCACGTCTCCACTTTCTCAGAATCTGCTGCTAATTCCTGCAGAATTTGTTGACATGAATTTCACAGGATTTATTTTTTGGATCGAAGCTGTACAGATCAGTAAGTTATTCACTCAAAAGGTTTTGTGTTCAAACATAAAATCATGTGATATGATGCGTATGGTGCATCGATCATTTATTCAATTTATGTTTTTGCCCAAAGCTGCACTTTAAACATTTACACCTTTACAATGGTTAATCAAATATGAATATAATGTCTGTATGAAATCATCAAATCAAAAATCATATTTAAAGCATAACGATGTGACTGCAAAAAAATAAATGTTAGCCACTAAAGATAAAAGAGATCGACTCGCTATCCATTTTTCAACACATTTTACTCTTAAAAACAACATGCTGCCTCAGAGATACATATTGTGCCTCTCAGATATTAAAGCAGTGAGCTTGTGTTTCTCTAGCCAGTTTTCTGGGGCCCTTTCTATTGATTTTCCCCCCTTTTGAACAATACATTTGAGAAACCCTCTAAGCTATCTGACACTTTTGTCAGCCCAGATACACGCGGGTGCTGCAAAGCCCTCTGTGTGTTCCAACGGGGACCTGGCACGGCTCTGAAAAGAGAAGGAGGTCAAGGGTCATTCTCACAGGCAATGTCCTGCAGGTCTCTAACCCTCTGCCCCCCATCCCCTGCCAGACGTGTACATCTCAAGATTAAAGGGGGCATAGCCGTTACCGGCGGTTATAAGTGCAGTTGGATGATGATGACTGGGTTCCAACAATGCAGAATTCACTTCTCCTCCTTCTCTTCTTCCATCCTCTAATGCTCAGTGCTATCACTCGGTCCCTGTCCTCCTCTAGGCCATGTAACCCTAACCTTTCTTGTCCTGAGCCAACGGCCACTTACCTTTAACGCAGAGGATCTTACTGTACAAGCAAAAATTTGGTGAACTCTTATTCATTAACCTTATGTGCTTATTATCATTTTTATCAAGGTTTGTCCTAAGTGACTTACTATTGATTCTAGCATCACCAATAATTTTTGTCTTTCAACAGAATAGCTACATGTTCCTCACTTGACAAATGAAAACTCAGAATAGATCGGCTAGGTATTTTATCAAATACATGAAAATCCTAGACCAACCAGTGACAATTGGAGCAGACTCTGAAGTTTCTAGCTCAAGTTGCCAGAGAAGTGCAGTTGTGTTGGTGATGTATTGAGTGAGTTACCTACAGGTGGTAGATTGATATATCTGACTGGCTTTATATGTGGAGAAACACAGCTTGACTCTTTGTCAGAAGTCATCAAGATGTTTTGTGCATGATTGTGTCAACTTGGTCTATTGACATGTTCAAGGATGGAGAAACATTATTGGGACAAGACCACTGATTTAATTGGCCAAATACTCCCAAAGCAACAGTATTGGACATTGAAGGTGATATCCAGAATTTGCTCTCACCTAGTGGAAATTAGCTGAATTACCACAACAGTATATGTCTTTCACATTGGGTACTATAGACCAGCTTACAAAAGCTGTAAAAAATAGATTTTTGGATAATTAAAAAAATTACAAAAAAATATTTAGATGGAAAATGTATTCCCTACAGCATTCAATGTTTATTTGGGGAGAGATGGTTGCGTGTCTTGGTGACACCGAGAAAAATTCTACATTTTAGGATGCACTTTTGTATGCACTCAAAATATTTCGGTTAAGGAAATAGTTTGAACCACAAACAAACATTATACAGTATATTATGGACATTTTCTTATATTACAATCCAAAAATGTGAAATAAGGCACCTTTTAAAAGGATTTTTTCTTTTTATAATTGACAAAATCAACTATAATTTTAGTTTTTGTATAACGCCATTTTAGGAACTCTGCACAGACTCATCTTAGGGGAAGTCTTAAAGGGCCTCTCATGGAAAAGACCAACAAACACAGACTTCCTTCGAGTCGGAGAGAACAACACAGCAAAGAAAACACATCAGTCGCCCCCCCGAAACCCCTCGCACCGCTGAGAAACCCCTTGCACCGCTGAGAAACCCCTCCCACCACGAAAAAAACCCCTCCCACCGTTCAGCCCATGTCTCTTTTAGCCGCGGCAACAACACGGCCCGGTGTCGGCCTCGCAGAACCGCTGACGTGCCCGTCCCCAGTCCGGGCCGTGAGTCACACCGACGTCTGACCTGAGGTGTTGCCATGGACTGATGGCTTCAGGAAAGGGGCACTTCCTGATGTAGGAATGACTGGCCAAAAGGGGGAGAGAGTAGGCCCTTATGGGAGACGATTGACCGGGGGAAGGTGGGAGACCTTGTGAGGCAGGAAGCACGGTGTGGGGTGATGTTGTGAAGAGGAGCTCTGTCCGTGTGATGTGGTAGCTGAGTCCTGGGGGGTGACCAGGGGTCTGTAGGCCGTCTTGTCTGTGGGGGGGGGGAGCTTTCCTAGGATCACATATTAGAGGGAGGGGGTATAGGAGTGACTGAAAGGGAGAGAGGTTAGGAAAGGGGAATGTTCTCGGGTAGGACAGGTTTGGAGGGGGGTGGGGTGTTGTGCATGTGCTCGGTGTCATCTGACTTTCAGGCTGGTTAGCTGATCTCCTGTGATGTACAGTACATGACAAGGCCCTGCGCACACACACACGCATGCACACACACGCACACACACACACGCATAGACACAGACACATACCTGAACAACCAGCACCTAATCATCCATCCAGGGCAGCAGTGTGGCCCCCACTACCCCAGCCTCAGAGCCCAGGGGAAGGCAACAACAGGCAGCTGTGTGCCCCCTTACTCCCATTCTCCTCCACTTGTTCTTCTCCCTCTTCCCCTCTCCTCCAGTCAGGTGGAATGAAGGGATTGGAGAGGAGTGGAAGTGGAACAGAAGGCTATCTGAGTAAAGCCGGGGATATTTGTATGCTTCCAAACGCTCCAAAGACTCCAATTAGTATCCGGGGCTCTACTGGGGCCAGACGGCTGCAAGCCTACCAATGTGGTGGCCGTGTGTGTGTGTGTGTGTGTGGTTGTGTGTGTGTATGTGCGTGTGTGTGTGTGTGTGTGTGTGTGTGTGGTTGTGTGTGTGTGTGTGTGTGTGTGTGTGTGCGGCGGTTGCGTGTATTTGTGTGGTATCTGGGTAGGCTGGGCTGGAGGTAGCATTCCTGGGCTAGGAGAGGATTAAACAACCCCATCTGATAGGTCTGCCAGCACTGTGCTCTGATGATGACCCTACAGCCTAGGTCAGAGATATTTTCAATTCTTCATTTTAATCTGGAAATCTGGAAAATTTACAAAGCACTGCAAAGGGTGTAAATAGCACCTTCTTCTCTACGCAGCAAGGCTGGTCACCTGACCACAGACGCAGCCCGGTACCTCACCAGCCTCTTCGGTCAAAACGTCATCAGACCTTTTCTGAATTAACAACGCCAGTTAGTGGAAAACGCGTGCTCACGCCGACCCAACGAGGTCAGTGTTATTCTTCAGTTTTGCGTGGTGAGTCTACAGTCCATAAAAGACCTACCCTCACTGTCCTGGGCACTGACAGAAAAGTACAGTACAGCTGAACTCAACCATGTACATGAGCTAAGCAATAACAACACAAGCCACCAACAGCGTAGCCGTGGGAAGTAGGAATTCTGGGGGATTCAGCCTCAGACCCCCAGACGAGATTCCCAAATTCACTTGTTTCTTTCTGGCACCGAGTCTGTTTTCAGTTGGCTAAACGCATGTCATTTAGGCTGATGAGGCGCTTCGTCCATCCACACTTGATGTTAACACGCGTCATGGTCTGACAGGCACGGGTCATCTGTACGTTTAATATCCGTTCGTTTCCACCTCGCGATCAAACATTATCAGCACTCCCTCATCAAAACATATTCCCTTGGCTGTGACCAACAGGGCACTACAGAAACGGCAGTCATCTGAAGGGCAGACAACTCCACACAGGAAGGCGAAATACTGAGTGGAATGACATTGTCCGTCCAGCAGTCAGTACTGTCACTGTGAAATGGCTCTGCTACAAGACCTAACAGCACAAATTGTGTGTGTGTGTGTGTGTGTGTGTGTGTGTGTGTGTGTGTGTGTTTGTGTGTAGACAGAGTGCTGCAGGAGACAGAGAGTATGTTTCTGTCAAAGAAAACTATAAACTGTCTCCAGCCACAAGAAAGTGTTTTAATTACACAGTGAGATATGAAAGGTGTCCCTCAGGGTCTCAGAATACATACAAAAGCATTAAACACAGAGTAAAAATGTGTCCTTACTAGATAATAAGCAGGCCTACAGTATTTAATTTTTTTGGCAAGTTTGAAAATATGTCAGAAAATCCTCTGTGAAAGCAATTACAAAAAAATTTATGTTAACAAGAGTAATCAGTCTTCATCATCTATGTCACTGTTATGTCTATTCTGTTAGTGATATTTTTATGATAGTTCATGAATTAGGAGAACAACGTGAAAACAATCAGTCTGAGTGGAAAAGCATTTTCTGACAACTGAATTGTCTCATTGAGTGACACCTGACACATTATAGGTTTCCTGTTGCAGTTGAGAAGTTATCAATAATACAATACTCATTATTTAAGAAACCCACTGGGGAATGTGTCTTGGGATCAGGGTCATTTTCTCTGTAAAACATGAAATTATTATTTTGTAATTATGTGAGAAAATATACAGATTTGACAACTTGCAGAAGAAATTTACATTCCTCCCCAAAATCAAATGATAAACTATTCATAGCCCTACATTTAATTTTATTAGAGATTATAGTTTTGCAGGTTTTTAACTCAACAACAGAATGGAACATAAAATATTAATATTTCTCCCATTTGTCACAATCAGTTATGCTCTTTTGTGCATTGAAACATACAGCAAATGTCACATTCTTTTAAAAATTGTGTCTGTACATGGTCAACACAATAAAAGGAAACCACTATCTATAGTGATCAATAAGATCAATCACTGTCTATATGATCTATAAGAATAGATCATAATGAACACATTTGACACCATTTGATTATTTAAATATGTAATTACCCTGTCAGAAGATGACAAAAACTTTTTCAGATCACTAATATTTAAAAAAAAAAAAAAAAAACTACTGCTCCACCAATACGGTCTGTACAATGAAAGGGTTCTGCACAAGAAAACAAGCAGTTAAAAAATATTAATTTAGGCAAAGTAATGTCACTTAAAGTTTGACTGTACTGTCATTTTAATTGTATTTTTTAATAATCAATTCCAGTCTAATAAATCACTGTGTTTGTTTCATTTTGGAATCTAACTCCCAGATACATGTTTAGTTATTTTACTACCTGAGGCGCCTTTTGTATCTTAAACACTCTGATCATGTGGGCATTAGGACATTTGAATAGAAAATGTGATATTTACCTACACTCCCAGAATGGCTGATCTAATCGTATAGAGGCCAGTTGCAGGGGGAGGCGGACAGTTCCGGGCCCCAAGCATAGTGATGAGCTTGGAGGGCACTATGGTGTTGAAAGCTGAGCTGTGAGGATGAACAGCCAGCTCACGTTCTGTAGGCATTTTCTCTTGTCCAGGTGGGAGAGGGCAGTGTGGAGTGCAATTCCAATGGGGTCATTGGTGAGTCCAGGGTGTCCAGGATTATGGTGTTGATGTGATCAAAAACCATAGAGGAGGGGAATATCAAGACAGGTGCAGGTCGCTGTGCTGAGGCCGGCAAGGCCTCAGGAATTATGCAGATAAAAGTCTCACAGTCACATTCTTTGGTTTGGTTCCCAAATCGTTTTCATCTCCAATCATTTACTGGTCTGGACCGGTCAAAATCTGAACCAGTCTAAATCGGAATCATATAGACATCTCTGTTTGAGCTAAATATAAGTCAAAAACAGACCACTTGAAAATGACTTGTTTCCAGAATGCCCCAAAAGTGACTTGATTCCATCTGTAAATAGAAATAAAAAAAAGCCCACGTGAACGACAGGGTGGAATAAGATTTTCTTTTAAATCAAATGAAAATTTCTGGCTTCATTTTTAAGATGCATATATTATCCGTCTTCTTAATAATGCCCCTTCTTGCAGAGCGAAAGTAGCCTATAGCATTTCAACTACGCTGAGCAGGAGACAGAGTGAATATTTCAGTGCTAGCGGTATCTGTGTGTAGGTTGTGTGTGTGCGTGGGTGGAGGTGAGGGTGTAGGAGAGAAAGGAGCACATCTGGCTGGGGTGGCAGCAAAGGGAGGGGGGGCATGTGTGGGGGGGGCCGTGGGTGGTGCCTGTGGCTGTTCCCCTCCCTGTACCAGTCTCTACAAGGGAGCTGTCTGTCGCCCTGCTGATTTACACTCCTCTAAAGTCAGGGGAAACACACACACACTAATGTCAGTGGAAAGCAATGTGGAAACTGTGGCATAAACACCAAATACCTAAAGAGCTCAGAGATTATGATTCAGCGTCTGGGAAGGATCGCACTTTGCTGTACAGAGAACACATACACACACACACGCACGCGTGCGTGCGCACGAAAACACACGCACACACACACACACGCACACACACACACACACACACACACACACACACACACACACACACACACAAATGAGCAATCTGGACCACTGAGACAGCTTCTGTTATCCTGCCAGTGACCTGCAGCTTGCATTTTTTAGGCCAATTCCTCTCCTTTATCCCCTCCCCTCCCTGGTTTGGCTTTAGGTAATTGTCCCTGAGTCCAGACCTCTTGCTTATCACTCCTTGTTCTGCTCTGAAGTTGAAAAGCTGATATCTGCTGCTTGGGTGAACGGGGGAGTAATATTACTGTATTCATATTTTGTCCCATTGGTTTGTTGAATATCCTTGTTATTTTGTATTATGATAGTGAGAATGTGGAAGCATCTAGTTCACTAAAACATTACCACAACATTGTTTAGTAATTAGTATCTCTGATATTCAGATCACAAGCTATTCGTCCTAGGGTCCACATTGTTGCTGTAAGCAAGCGCGATGGACTGTGTTTAAACCCTGTCAGAAAGACCGTGTTACTGTAGCCCAATGAGTTAGCCATTAGCCTAGTGAGCTAAAGCCAGTCTTTAGTTCTAAGAGTAGTTTCTTCATCATGAACTTGGCTCACCATACCGCCGCTGTTATACGAGACTGGTACATGAATGATGTGCGTGTGTGTGCGTGTGTGTGCGTGTATGTGTGTGTGCGTGTATGTGTGTGTGCGTGTGCGTGTGTGTTTGGGGCCCTCTGTGTTAGCCATGTGCCCCTTGCTGGCCAGGCTTCACTCCCAGCCTCTGAAACATTAATGTAGAATGCCGATTACCAATGCTATCACGGGGGCTGGTGCTCCATACTTATTGATTTTCCTTCCACTCCCCCCCCCCCTTCAAAGATCCAGTAAGAACCCTCAGTCCTCTCCTCAGGGCCAGAGCACCTCTGCTCCGCTCGCAGGCCCCTAAGGTCTCTCACCTAGCCCGTCTCCACCTCTCCTGCCTACCTACTCGCCCAAACAGCACCAGTGATTTCTACTGACACCTCAGAGAGCGCACACCTCCAGAAGCCAGGACGTGGGTATCGGGGGTTAGGGAGGGAGAGGGATGAGTGTAGAGAGAGAGATCCGGATGATCAGTATATGGGGGATGCCGGGTTAGTGTGGAACACCCCAGAGGCCTCGCTAATCAAAGATGAAAGACTTTTGGGGGTCTGGCCAGACAGGACTCCACTGTTCCCCTCTGGACTCTGGATAAACAGACATGCACACACACACACACACGCACGCACGCACGCACGCACACACACACACACACACACACACACACACACACACACTGAGACAGAAAGAGAGACACGCAAATACAGAAAGACAGACACACACACTGAGACAGAAAGACAGACACACCATGACAGACCGACTCCCATATCACACGTATATTTGGCATATGAACTTCATTGTTATTGTACACTCGACTTGTCTAGTTTGCCACACTGAACATCGACGACTTTAAGTTGCCTGGCGTGGATGGTTTCATAGGCACACTGACACGGCAGCACTTCCACACCGCGGCAGTTCTGTGTCACCTAAGGGGATGTGTACACAGCCGCAGTTAGATAATGGCTACAGTGGGAAGTGCTCATCGTTTGGGACTCTAATGTGAAATTCCCCAGTGTCATTGTCTCTCATGAATATACAGATGGGTGGCGTGGGCGTGTAAGTGGATGTTATCCTATCTGAACATGATACAAATGTAGATCCAGATGTAGAGAGCCTTTACATGGCTGTTCAAGTATCTGGCCGGGCAGCAGCGATGACTGTTTTCCATATTGTCACTTTTTGCAGAATACACGAGAGCACATTGTGACAGGCATATGGGGACAGGGTATTAGCCCCTGAGCGCGCGCGCATATGTGTGTGTGTGTGTGTGTAAACGTGTCCATTATTGTGTGAGCATGCGTGTGTGCATTCATATGTGAGCGCATGTACACGTGTGTGTGGAAACAGCACGCAAACCGTGTGCTAAAACGACATTGCTTAAGGCATAATCACCTTTTAATAGCTTGTTGACATACATCATAGTCTGTTATGCAAACATCTAATTCCACCAATTATCTTCATCACCATGGTGGCAAAGTCTAGACGATGAGGTGCAGGCAAAGATATCGTATGTGTTAGAGGTTTCACCCTCCTGTACCCTCCCAGCACCTTAGAGTCAAAAGTCAACTACCAGATGTGTCGAACAAAGGTGAGGAGAGGCTTGGTGTAGTTGGGTGGACTGTGTCACAGCACTTTCCACCCTTGGTTGTGAGTGTGATTTGGTTACTTCGTTTATATGTGTGTGTGTGTGTGTATTCTCTGGGATTCCCCAGGAGTGATAGATAGCATAGAAAGCCCCCTGTGCTGCGTTGCAGACCCCTGGCTGGTCTAATCAATGACACGTTAAGCTGGTCCCCTTTGATGTGAGGGATTCCACAAGGGAGGGGAGTGGGGATATGGTCTTGTGTGTCCATACGTGCGTGTGTGTGTGCGTGTGTGTGCGTGTGTGTGCGTGTGTGTGTGGTGACCGAGGGGTTGAGGGGTATTGATGATGTGCTGGATGGATGTGGTTGGGAGGGGAGGGGAGTGGCTGTATAGTGGGTCTGGATGGAACCAGTCTGGAACCCATCACTAGGACAGTGGGGTGGGGGTGATGGCATGCTGGATGGATTCCTTCCTACCACTCTCCATGATCAAACCAGTGTTTCCATAACTAGATGTTCTCTGAAGCGAATGCCAAGAGCTTGGAATCACCCTGTATTTTAGGGGGGCGAACAAACAAACAAAACAGAGAACAACAGTGAGCTGTAAGCCCTTCCAATTAAAATTCTGCTCCAGCCCTTCCAATGAAATGTCCAGTGTCAGAGGCACTGTACCCATTCACCCCCCCCGTACACTGTGATTTCTAAACTGAAAGCATATCTTGGTAGAGTAAAAGCATATCTCAACACAGATAGGCACTGGCAAGTATGTTCTGGTTTTGGTGACCAGTGTGGTAAGAAGAAGAACACCTTGCAAGATGTGCTTTGGATGACGTGTCTCAATCCTCACAAGCCCTCCAGGAGTTGTTGAGAACGCCATAACAGTGAATTGGACATCATTATAAAATTGGGAGGGAAACTGAATAAAAACAAACAAACACACATACATATTAAATATTTCAGCAAATTCTGCCTTAGCAAATTAGTTCATGATTTCTCTGACATTACAGTAGCCTAAACACAGACTCGGTACTTGTTTTTCCTCAGAGACTGAAGTGAGTCAGAAATTCTCAGACATAAAAAGTTATTATTCAAGTTGAGATGAGTCCATTTCTAGTTGGACCTACTGTGTAATTCCTGTATATTAAAGTGGCAATATAAAGGCACATAAAAGCCTCTAGTAGGCAGCAACTTTAATTTGACATTATAGTGACAAATGTAACGGATCTATGACAATGTGTATAATATCATCATAGGGACACCTTTGAGGATAAAACGTATTGTTCCATGTAAACAAAATGAAGGACACTTAATGTGGTTTAAGGTGCAGCTAAAACATTTTATCATGAATGAAAAAGGTAAAATGGTAAAAGCTGTACCTTCTACTTTTATCAGGGTGAGACCTTGTATTTACTACTAATGACATCTAATTTGTCAGTACCAGTGGTCTATAAAGTACTTGAATGTCATACTTGAGTATGAAGTACAGATATACTTAAAAGTGACTCTGGTTGAAGTCACCAATAAGGAAATCACTTGAGTAATAGTCTTAGAGTAGCTCATGTTAAATGTACTTAAGTATCAAAAGTATTTATCTGCTGTTAATTAAGTATCAAAAGTAGAAGAAAAAAGGACAAAGAAAAAAAACAAGACAGAAATTTTCTTTCTCCCAGCTTTATTTATTTTCTCACTCCATCACTCAACTCCTTTTTTCTATTGCTCTCTCCCTCTCCTTGCTCCCTCTATTTCCCTTACTGCTCCTTCTTTCTCTCAACTCCTTTCTCCTCCTCCCCTATCCTCTTGCTCCTCACAGATCCTGTGATCTGCTGAACAGGCCAGGAATCCATCCAGTATCTTGGAGCTGTCGTGTGTGTGAGACAATATACTAAATATTGTAAATACTAGGCTAAATCACAGTAAATATTCTGTTACTGAAATATATGCTAATACCTCCTAGATGAGCTTTCAAATTATGAAATAACTGGATATGAGTCAGAGACATTTCATAAACTGAAGCCATTATATAAGCATTACCATACATTAAAATGGACAAAAGAATTCACCCAATAATTCAAACTTACATGGGAACATTCAAGTCTGCGCAGACGACTCTCATGGCCACATATCTCTTGTCTTTTATTATCTTGAGGAGCCTTTGCACAGCAAGGAGCAAGGAATTTCATCGGGAAGCATTTGGGCATAGCAGCTGGAGGGACCAAGAGATTTCCGGCTGCTAGAGTAGAACTTCCGCATTTATTCTAGAGTGCGTGACACTTACTGAACGTTGATTGATACCCTTTCTTGTATCCATTGTTGGCACTTGCTTTCGCAGCATCTACTGTAGAAATCGAGTTGAGAAGATGACAAGCCCAGCGTTGGTGCTTTGGTAGCTTAAATTCAGAGCTCTCTTACTGCATGAAGTGCCACTTGTGTCTGCCCAATATCACTGAAATATTGGCGGTATGAGTACGGAAGTCTGTTAACCTATTTCCATGAGGAGACAATTGTGTTAAGATTTTATTTTGTAGCGAGTAATGACGAGTCTATTGTTAATGTATCGGAGTGAAGGTATATATATGTTCTATTTATGAAGTGAAGTAAAAGTGAAAGTCAACAGAAATATAAAACCTACTGTAAAGTACAGATACTCCCCAAAAAGACTTAAGCACTGCAACAAAGTATTATTACTACATTACTTTACACCACTGGTCAGCACAAGAGGTCTTGAACTTTGGCACAAGAACTACAGCTGTAATGAATTGGAGATCTTCCGCCATTCTTCCAAGTGCTTTCGGAGACCCTCCTGAATGACTGAGTGTTAAGCACATCTTGCAAAATGCTTCAGGTTTTGTGTGCAGTTGGAAGTTGACTGGCAGCATCCATCCCATTGGTGCATTGGTCGCTGTCTGGTTGTATTGAGATGAGCTTATTCTAGATCATCAACTTTGATAGATGTTTCCTCTGTGTCCAAGTGAATGTCACATGACCTCACGATGAATCACAACAAGTATAAACAAACCCATCTGTTGTTCACAAATTTACCCTCAGTGCCCCAGCTATAGTGAAGATATGCCTAACAACCTCTTTTTATTAGTATGGCTATGCAATGCTTACATGATCTGAGTGATCTAAGCAAAAATAGCTAGTGAAAATATTTTTATTTAACCACTTAATCTGAGAAATCTTTGTGTATCTTTTACGTCAATGTCATTCAGGTTTTCATGATAAAATGTAGAAATGGCTTCAGAGTTTTCCTTGAGTGTAGATTTGGTAAATTTCCACTAGCTAGCCCCACTATTATGTGTCTCACTGCAGTGTTAGCTGCCAGTAAGCAGCGGACTGGATGTGGGTTCGTTTTATCATGTTCACCCCCTCAACAACTCAACCATGGTCAAAAAGGCGCAGCAGCGCCTATACTTTTTGAGGAGGCTGAAGAAGGCCTGTCTGTCTTCCAAGATCCTTGTGAACTTCTACCGCTGCCCTGTAAACCGCCCAGCATGTCACTAGTGCCCAGCTCCCAGCCGTCGTGGACCTCCAGCGCAAGCGATGTCTGCGTAGGGCGTGTGGCATCATCAGAGACCCTTCACACCCATGCCACAAACTGTTTGCCCTCCTCCCATCAGGGAGGCAGTACAGGTCTCTTCATTCCCGCACCAGCAGGCTCAGGAACAGTTTCTTTCCATCTACTGTAACCCTGCTGAACTCTGTGACCCATCACTAACCGTACCCACCCGCCCACCGCTTAGTACTGCCTCTCAGAGATCTTGTTGCACTACTCCCTTTGTACTACTGGACTCTGAAAAAGTCTGACATGGATGTTTTCAGTTGTTACATTTACCTTGCACCTTCAATTTGCCTGCACTGCATATTTCAAATTGCCTTTGTACTTGCATTTTTCAGATTTTACATGTCTACCTCGGGAACCTCATTGCTGCTATCCCTGCATTTCAGTTGTACATACTACCTTACACCTCCAATTTTCTCGATTGCACAGTCAGAGTTGCCATTTGTACTTGCATTTGCCTCATCGCACAACTATTCACTCTCCACTTGTACATACATACATATACAGTATCTCACAGAAGTGAGTACACCCCTCACATTTCTGTAAATATTTGAGTATACATTGGATACAGTGGAGGAGCACAAGGTCTCTAACATCCACCAGCTCCGTGATGTCGTCATGGAGGAGTGGAAGAGGACTCCAGTGGCAACCTGTGAAGCTCTGGTGAACTCCATGCCCAAGAGGGTTAAGGCAGTGCTGGAAAATAATGTTGGCCGCACAAAATATTGACACTTTGGGCCCAATTTGGACATTTTCACTTAGGGGTGTACTCACTTTTGTTGCCAGCGGTTTAGACATTAATGGCTGTGTGTTGAGTTAATTTGAGGGGACAGCAAATTTACACTGTTATACAAGCTGTACACTCACTACTTTACATTGTAGCAAAGTGTCATTTCTTCAGTGTTGTCACATGAAAAGATATACTCAAATATTTACAGAAATGTGAGGGGTGTACTCACTTTTGTGAGATAATGTGCTTGTACATTTTCTGCCCTCCCGTATTTGCCTTCATTGCACATTTACAATTGCCATTTGCACCGTATTTGCCTTCATTGCACATTGATACATTCCACTATACTTAATACTTGTACATTTCCTGCCCTCTTCGGGTTAGATGCTAACTGCATTTCGTTGTACTGTACTCGTACTGTTCAAAGACAAATTTGAAACTAATCTAATCTAATCATTCCCAGTGGTTGTGATTGGTGGAGGGGTTTTCTTCCCGCTGGTCCATGGATTGGCTACACCGGTTCTTTCTATTTCTCACCAATCTGCAGGAGGTCAGAACTAGTGATTATCAAAGATAGCTTTCGGTGGCTACCTGTTGCAAGTGCTGGGTGTGACCATTCTCAGTCCCCTTCTCTCGTTTGGCTCTGTAGGTGTTGGAGGAGGGGAGTTCTTGTACTACATAGCTAGGTTGCAGATGTGCTGGATTTCCTGCAAGAGTTTGGGGTTTTTCCCCGCCACTGCTATTGTCTGGCAGCCATCTCGCCATGCCATGTGGAAATTGTTGTGGCAACGTCTGGTCACGCTTCGACACACTTAGTGCGGCCCCATTCGAGCAAACCTGGTGTGGTTTTATCGTGTAGATAGCACTGTTTTGGGCCCCGACTACAGCCTAGCACATTGGTGCCCCATGCACTTTCGGTCCACATTGTCTGGACTGGATCTTTGGCAGAACACTTTCCAAGTGACTTCTGTCCTTCCGGGCATTTCTATGGCTTACAGTAGCAAGGCTCAGGTGCCGCCTCCTCGGAAGCACACTGGGTGCTTTTGTTGATTTGACTGTGGCTGAGATTAGCAGGATGGCCGTGTGTGTCTACCACGTGTCTCTGTGTGTGCTTCTAAACGAGGTCTCAAACCTCTCAGTGCATGTCAGAGCAAAAAACCAAGCCATAAACTCAAAGGAACTCTCTGTAGAAAGAAATGTGTCAAGGCATATCAGATCTGGGGAATTTTATTTAAAAAAGCTAAAGCGTTGAAAGTGAAAGAACTTTGGAACAGCCAAGACTCTTCATGGCGAACCTGCCAGAAGGACAAACATCTCTGCAACACCCCATCGATCAGGCCATTATGGTAGAGTAGTTAAATGGAGGCTACTCCTGAGTTAAAGGCATACAACACATCTCTCGTCTAAATGAAATTAAAATCAGACTATGAGGCCTGAATGACCAGCGCTGGCGAAAACAAGGTATGGTTTTTCACCTGGATAATGCCATGCCTAGGGTGAAGCATGGTGGTCAGAGTTGAAGGAAGGATGAACTGAGAGGTCATTGAACAAAACCTGGTCCAAAGCGCACTGGACCACAAACTTGGGTGAAGATTCGTCTTTCAGCATGACAATGACCCAAAGCACACAGCCTAGACAACGTTGTGGTTGCTTTGGGACTAGTGTGTGAATATCCTTGAGTGGCCCAGCCAAAGCCTGCACTTGATTGAACGTCGGTGGGGAGAGCTGAAGATCCCAGCTCACTGACGATCCCCGTCCAATCGGACTGAGTTTGAGAGGATTTACAAGAAAAAAATGGAAGAAACTGTCCAAATCTAGCTTTGTAAATCTGGGGTATTGTGTGAAGATTGAAAGCAGGGGTACTGTGTGTAGATTGTGTGAAGAATGTGTAAAGCTAGAGAATGTTATCTGGTGTACTCTAAGTCAGCACAGCGATGTGTGTGTGCGCATGAGTTCATTGCACATTCATGGCTGCGTGTGTGTGTGACCCTGAGAACTTGGCAGTGTGGGGTGTTCCTGGAGTGAGGGGTCTTGAGACAATCTACTCAAGTCCCGATCCCCTTTCAGCCCATACACAATCCTACATCCAGCCCTTGGCTGTGCCTCATAGCTCCACAGTTAGTGTGTCTATATCAAACCCATATTGTTTCAATGCGTATCATTTGTCAGTATTCATTGATGTTAGCGAATATTTGTCAGAAAACGTAAGTGGTTAAAAAGACTGAAATACTCAAATGTGTGAGAAAGAAATATGACGAATGGAGCAAAGTAAAAATAAAATAAAAATAGTTTAGCTAAGATTTTTTTCTTGACTTAAAGCATTACCCATGATTATTTTTCTTCATTTAAACATTTCTGATTGATTAGCCCTAACGAAAAATATCAACCACATCCAAAAATGACAATTTACTATAATTGTGTATCACATTTCCTGCTTCTGATGGATTATTTTCCTACCGTAGGAAACTGGCTGAAATGAAGATATGACAGCAGTGTGCACATGGCATGGTTATGTTATGTTATTACACCGCCAGTTGAGTGGCAGACATTCAATGGGGATATTGATAGTGTCTCAGTGGCATGATCCTGTTAATGTGACAAACAAACAACCATTTCCTCACTGCACTCCCAAACATCACTTTAGCCACAATCATCCAGAGGCATCAGAGACATCCTCAGTGCACTCTTCAGTCTTCCGGCCTGGCAACGGGACTGATGGATAATGGATCATATGACATCGTCTCCATCCCAAATGAAGCCCTGTTGCCTTTATACCAGACCACTGCAATATGATGGACCACTAAAGAGGACTTGAGGACTAGAGGAAAACCCCCAAAGACATTCATTAAAACATATGGCCTTGGGTAAAGCATGAGAAATGCCTGAAAAAAAATCTATCTTTAAAAGAAATTCACTAATACACAAGTTGCCTACATTAGACAGATTCTGCATGGCCACAGAGCACCGGGTCCAATATGATCACCAGCAGACTATCACCATCCACCATCATCTGACAACTCTTCTCTCCTCCTGCCATGACCTCACCTCCTCTGGGGATGCAGCGTTCAGTGTCTTCGCCTCTATCGGTCATCATAAACTGCTTGTTAGATTTTTGCTCTTCAAGCACTTTGAGGTTCTATGAAAAGTGATATAGAAGTTCAACAGGCATTATTATAATGTATTTACTACAGGTACTTCAGTTGTATATGTCTTTCACTGTTCCATCCTGAGTCCCCGGGACTAATGTTGAGAAACATCACCGTAGATTTAAAGCAGAAAGGCCACATAGATCATCATGGACCTCAGTCAGCAAAAAGAGAGGGCTCTAGAACATTATAACCGGGACAGAGAACATTATAACCGGGACAGAGAGCATTATAACCGGGACAGAGAACATTATAACCGGGACAGAGAGCATTATAACCGGGACAGAGAGCATTATAACCGGGACAGAGAGCATTATAACCGGGACAGAGAGCATTATAACCGGGACAGAGAACATTATAACCGGGACAGAGAGCATTATAACCGGGACAGAGAACATTATAACCGGGACAGAGAGCATTATAACCGGGACAGAGAGCATTATAACCGGCACAGAGAGCATTATAACCGGGACAGAGAGCATTATAACCGGCACAGAGAGCATTATAACCGGGACAGAGAACATTATAACCGGGACAGAGAACATTTTAACTGGGACAGAGAGCATTATAACCAGGACAGAGAGCATTATAACCAGCACAGAGAGCATTATAACTGGGACAGAGAGCATTATAACCAGGACAGAGAGCATCATAACCAGGACAGAGAGCATTATAACCAGGACAGAGAGCATCATAACCAGGACAGAGAGCATTATAACCAGGACAGAGAGCATCATAACCAGGACAGAGAGCATCATAACCAGCACAGAGAGCATCATAACCAGCACAGAGAGCATTATAACTGGGACAGAGAGCATCATAACCAGGACAGAGAGCATTATAACCAGGACAGAGAGCATCATAACCAGGACAGAGGGACTGACATAAAGTTTCTTCCACCCCAGATCGACGGACTATTAAACAAACTACTTATCTGCCCAGCACTCTGTGATCTGCACCTTCTTGGACACTAAACACAAAACACCCACCCCAGCCCATTCATACATACTCGCCTGGCACACGGATACTCGGGGACACACACAGACTCTCACTCACACATTCACACATACACTCACACACTGAACGCACACACACACACCTATTTACCCACACACTTACACACACATTCAGTGTGTCATCGTGAAGTGCGCTGCTGAACACCGGTCTCTCCGTGTGTTTCTATCCAGTGTTACCTGGACTGGTATTAACACATCTGTATTTATACATTCACACTCCCGTTTCAGTTGCTGGCTTCATTCGCTTCTTTAAAATGTGTGTGTACTTCGTACTCCTTGCCCTCACTGTTTTGGGACCGAAACGCAAGCATTTAGTTGTCATCGGTGACAACCTAACCAACAAACACTGGCATTTGTGTGCCAGTGACTGAAGGCGCAGGGCTTGAGCTCTTCATCTCAGCGCTCATGAAGGGTTAAGAAACGTACCTGCAGGCAGTCCAGGAGCCACCCTGTCAGGAGGGTTGGGGCTATACAGAGACAGCCACATCAGCAGTGTGTGTGTGTGTCTGTCTGTCTGTGCCTCTCCATCTGTCTCTCTGTCTTATGTGCGTGCGTGTGTGTAAATGATGTGCCTCTTCGTGTGTGTGTGTGTGTGTGTGTGTGTGCGTGCGTGCGTGTGTGTGTGTGCGTGTGTGAGACTGTGTGTCTAAGTCTGTGTTTGTGTGTACGTGTGTGTGCTAGTGTCTAAGTGCTGATTGATGTAGCTCTGGCTTTTTCAGCCCTTTGGCATAGGTGGAACAGGTGTGACTCTGCCACAGAGATCTCAGACAAGCCATATCACGGTACAATGAGGTCATTGTGGAACACGCACATTCCTTATGCAGCTATAGCCTCCGACTGTCACGTGGCTGGAGGTGGCCATCCGCGTGTGTGTGATCGTGTGACACAATTGTCCTCCACGCTGAGGACAATTTTAACGATTTTAACAGTATGAACGGGATGTGGGCTCGTCCGTTGTGTTTGTCCGCACACTCTAACAGACAACCCTTCAGACAGACAAGTACGCATGCACACCAAGACCCTCTTGTCAAAATCCACATCCTTTTGTGACTTGTGTGTACAGGAGCTCAGCACAATGTATAGTTTAATGACTTTTGAACGTGTCACCGCCTGGTCTGAAGAGCTATTCCTTATCCCAGTCGGCAATGTGAGACTCCTGATTGAACATGCACTGTACCGCTCCAATATTCAGCGTGTGGTTTTCTCGTATGAAGTCATCTCTCTGAGTCAGCGTCTGTACCAAGTACAGCTGGGATTGTTTGAATCCGCATGTTGTGTCGTTCTATCTCAAACTGCGCACCTCCGTTTATCCTGAACTGTTAGGCAGTGGATCTATCAATCTGCCTCTCTCTGTCTCTCTCTCTCTCTCTCTGTCTCTCTCTCTGTCTTACTCTCTCTCCGTCTTACTCTCTCTTTCTTACTCTTGCTTTCTGTCACTTTGTCAGTTTCTCGTTTCCTCACCGTATCATTGTCCAGGATGTGTGTGGGTGTGTGTATGTGCGTTTGTGCGTGCGTGTGTGTGTGTGTGTGTTTGGTACTATAGCCAGGGTTGGGCATCTGGACCAGGTCCCTTAGCTGTTTTATACCGTAGTTTAACCAGCCTTGACTTGCTGTGTGGTAACATGTCTACACTGAGTGGATGACTGGGAGGATGTGTGTGTGTGTGTGTGTGTGCGAGCGAGCGCGCGTGTGTGTATCCGTGTGTATCAGTGCGCTGGAGCTTGGGGCTGACTGCTGGGCCATGCTTGAAAGACTTCTGGCATGTGCTGGTGCCTGCATTTCTCACCCCTGACTGGAAGCATATGCTGCCGCACAATCGGGCCAGTGTTAACGTTTGGGTCCCAGGCAGCTTCCTCCACATCTGGCAGTGCTTGGCCCTCCTTCCAGGTGAATCACGACCCTGGGGAGGGTGGCTCTCAGTCAGGCCCACTCACCCCCCCCTCTTCAGCCCCGGCTTCAGCCTGCCTCCCAGCCCGGGCATCTGGAACCTTCTGGATACGTGTCACACTTAAAGCACCGTCTCCCACATGCTTTTCCAATCACCCCCCCACACACTATTCAACCATGCCCTCTTTGCCCCTCTCCACCCAATCCCTGTCCCTCTTCTACTCACCAGTCACTTCTAGTGACGTGGTTTATCCAGCCTTGGATGAAGGGTGTGTGTGTGCGGTGGAGTTGACTTTGTGTGTGTGTGTGTGTGTAGAGTGTGATACGGGGATTTCTCTGTGACCCTTAAACAGGAATGTCATGGGCAGGCTGGGTAATTATGTCCCCGTGCCTGATGGGAAATGTGTGTGTGTGTCTGTGTGTGTGTGTTTGTGTATGTCTAGGCCAACCAATGGGATGTGTGTGTGTGTGTCAGCGCTGATTGATTTTGACACAAACAGATGTATATGGGTAGGAAACATGCCTGTGTGTCTATGTGGAATCTACCCGTTCTGATCATTAAAACTGAAAATCAACATCTTGCACTTATTAACGACCGAGTCCCAGAGGAGATTTCAAGTAGCTCGGAGACACAGCGCTGATCCTGTACACACATGTGTATCTTTGTCTGACATAAATCTGTGTCCCTGTCCATAAATACTTCTCATTGGTTGTCCATTGTCAGTTAGCCGAGTACTATTCTGGTGACTTTTGTTTCAATGTTTTCACTGTGCTTTCGGTAGATGGTACATTGTCAGTTAGCTTCTAAACTTAGGTACTAAAACACACACCTGTGAAACTCAATTTTTTTGTGGGTTTTAGAATAATATTTAAATTGAGATCATGAATGAATAATATATTCATTTTTCCTCTCACCAGTTTGTAAACACACGTTAGTTGTGTGATTCGAGCGGACAGACACAGAGCATTTCTCTTCCTGCTCTTCACAAAGGAATGTCGCTGCTAAGGTCTCAAATTTCACTA
>JACXGI010003723.1:28717-48564 GCA_016801175.1 Esox masquinongy
TGTGTGTGTGTGTGTGTGTGTGTGTGTGTGTGTTTGTGTGTGGCACGTGTGTGGTGTGTGGGTGTGGCGTGTGTGTGTGTGTGTGTGTTTGTGTGTGTGCGTGTGTGTGTGTGTGTGTCGACCAGCCAGCGGTTAGTGGATCATCTGGAGGACTAACGAAGGCAGGTCTTTGATTAGCTGTGACTGTCTCTCTCTCTGACACACACCACTGTGGTGATTATTACTGTCTTTGATAGGGCCTGCCTGCCTACCTCAGACTTCATTTTAAGAGAGAAAACACTCATTATATTACAGTGACTGTTTCTGGCTGTTGGTGCTGTTTTGGGGCCATGGCTGACAGGGCAGAAACCTGGGCTGGGCTAGGTCTCTCATTTTACTGACTTGGACTGGAATGGGCTTTTTTCAGTTTGGACCAATTTCCCTATGCCAGGTGTGGTAAAGCTACGGCCTGCAATTCAATTAAATCCATTTGAGTTGATCTAAAACAAGATTGAAAGTATATAGAAATGATAACCAACATATAGATTTTGTAAGATACGCTTAATTGATTATGACAATAAATCAGACACCAAAAAAACACGGCTCTCTGAATCTCTTCATTTTGCAGTGGCCCTAAAGCCAAGACGTTTGCTGTCCTCTGCCACCACATTTTAATTTATTTACATTTATTTACATTTAGCAGGTTTTTCTATATAATTTGTTCTTCTCCATTTACTTTAAACTGTTAATTAATTATTATATTACTTTAAAATGTTATTTATTTGCTGTATAAGCACTGCAATGTGCACAGTAGGTTACATGTGAATACTCCAAATTCCTTCTGGTGGGAAAACAATGTTCTCAGATCATACTGTACATGTGAGCGGTTTTATGTGACAGCTTGGTTTAATGTAAAAAGAGGCATGGTCATTCAGAAAATAATCAAATGCTCACGCTATAGTATGGTGGTGAATTTGATTGTATTGTGCTGATTTGCTTCCAAAGATCCTGGAAATCTTGTTGGGATATATGGTAATATGGATGTTGACAAGCACCCTGAGATTTTAGAGCAAAATTTGGAGTCACGGTTTAGGGAAAGCAGGACACGAGGCACAGAGCCAGAGTAAGGAAACATCCTTTCAATGTTCTCAGTAAAACAAAAACAACAGTTCATGGTGTGTCTCTCTCAAGGAGACACACCATGAGACGCCCCAATTAGAGGTAATGCGGGACAGCTGCCTCTAATTGGGGACAATCAAAAGAGGTGCCTAGAGGCACCTCTGTGGTGAGGCCCTGACTGTGGCTCCCAAGTGCATAGAGATACATAGAGGCCCCCAACAGGTCCCGCGTTCGCCTCCCGTAACAGTCAGAACACATTATGCCTGAGGTCAGGACAGACAAAAACTTTGCTGGCTATAACCCTACGTAGCTATGTAATAGGAAGCCTAAAATAAAACAGTTCTGGTGGATATTAGCATTTGTTCTGATTAGACAAACACTTTGCTGGCTACACGATTCTCTCGTCTTTTTACTTGACAAAAAAATCAGTTATCGTTAGTGATGGCCATTCGAGGCTTCATTACCGTTCTTCTAGCAGCAGGATATTATGCTAGCAGTGCTAACTCAGATTTCCTTTTTCAAAATAAAAGCCATCATTGAAATATATAAGTTAATATAGTTAACAATCTAGTCTGTACATCTTATGTTTAATGTCCGTTCCAATGTTATTCTTGTCTGTTCTTTTTCACAGACTAGATTGTTAACTATATTGCCTTATACATTTCAATGATGGCTTTTATTGTGATAAAGAAAATCTGAGTGCTGCCAGCATAATATCCTGCTGCTAAAATAACGCTCATGAAGGCTTGAATGGCCATCACTAGTTATCGTCATCTATATTGATAGATACTGTATCTATGTCATTCACGAATGGCTAATTAGCTGTTAAAACGGCAATTGGCAAAAGAGGATTTGTTCACGATAGACAAAAACCTCGCTGGCTACAACCCTGAGTAGCTACGTTATGGGAAGCCTAAAATGAAACTGTTTACTGTTATATTGCGACTATTTCTGGTGGATTTTCGAATTATGTCTCAGGATTTGTTCAGGATAGACAAACACTTCGCTGGCTACACAATTCTCTCGTCTTTTCACTTGACGTAAAAGTCTGTTATCGTCACCTATATTGATACAGTAGTTATTGTATCAATGTCATTCACGAATGCCTAATAAGCTGTTAAAACGGCCAGTGGCAAAAGCCATAAAGTTCATAGATGCTATTTGTGGTGGGGGTAAACTTAATAAGAAACATTACTCAGTTTAATACAATGCTTAATGGCATCTAGCGACATATTACTTGCTAATAAGCTTTTAAAATGGCCAGTGGCAAAGGTCATACAGTTCACAGATACTATTTGTGGTGGAGGTAAACTTAATAAGAAATGTTACTCATGTTTAACACAATAGTTAATGGTGTCTAACAAAATATTCAAACTTGGCGTGATGTTAATGAGTGACAAAATGATATAATGTCAAGTGTAGTGGTTAACGACACTGCCTTTCAAGTGGGCGACCCGGGTTCGATTCTCGAGAGGGCAGCCACGATCAACCCTCTCTATTGCTGAACTAGGCTTGCCTGGTTTCTTGTTTAATGTAAGATCCAACTGATGAAAACATTGACTTTTCTAGCTCTTTTTGTCATCATTGCCAATGGGCTCAATAATTTAGGAAGGCACTGTAAATGACCAAAACTATGAGTTGCTTGCAATTAGGTGCAGTCCCGCTAGAGAATATTATTATTGTAGTATTTTATTTATTAATTTATACAGGGATATCAAACTGAGACCTAGGTCTCTTTTGCAGTTATGCCCTGTATTACATCAGTAATAAAAACACACAAATAGTAATAAAAAACATATATATAATCTATGAAAAATTAAGAAATTAAATTATTAAAATACACATATATTTAGGAAAAACAATCACAACGAACAATAAAAGACATTTTATCGAACATATAAAATGCCTTATGGGCACCAGAACATCAAGCTTAAGGCTACTTCACAAAGCATTCCGTGAATGGGGTAAGTAGTAGCCAAAAGCAGTTCCTAACTCTGAACAAGCCTGAGTTATCTAAAGGATTACCAGGTCTTAAGAGCGCCTTTGATGACTACCAGTTTTCCAGTTTATTTTTGATGTAAGATAACATGGAAGTTCCTGAAGTACAGCCTTATATGAAAAATAATAACCAATGTCTGGTACTTCTGGATGTCAGGTAGACTCAAGTATGATAAAAGTATGATGTGTCTGATAAGACTATGAGATTTGTATCTCTGTAATGCTCTCTGGAACGCTGTCTGTAAGGAATAGGTTTAGAGGTACTGTTCAAGCTGAAGACAATTTCATTTTTTATTCTTTTTCTATTTCCCTTTGATACATCACACTATAATGGACCTATGGTGGCAATCTGCAATATATATTGCATTTGACAAGAATTCAGACCCCTTCACTTTTTTAACATGTTGTTACGTAACAGGCTTATTCCAAATTAAAAAAATTCCCCCATTAATACATACAAAACCCAATTATGACAAAGGAAAAAATAATGTTTTTGTAGTTTTTGCGAATTTATGAAAAAATAAAAAAAACAAAATATCACATTTACGTAAGCACTTAGACCATTTACTATGATGCACAAAACTGATCTCAGATTCACCCTGTTTCCAATGATCATCCTTGACATTTTTCCACAGCTTAATTCCACCTGTGGAAAACCTAAATCATCTGGACGTGATTTGGAAAGGCACCCACATGTCTGTACAAGGTCCTACAGTTGACAGTGCATGTTAGAGCAAAAACCAAGCCATGCGGTTGAAGGGACTGTCCGTGGAGCTCTGAAACAGGATCGTGTCGAGGCACTGATCTGGGGAGGGGTATAAAAAATATCTGCAGCCTTGAAGTTCCCACAGTAGCCTTCACCATCCTTACAGCGGGAAACTAGCAGCAGCAGGATTGCAGCAGGGGTATTATTCCATGTACACTAGGCTGTTGTATCGGTGCTACAATATTGGTAATCATTGTGTTCATGTGATCTAATTATACACCCCTGTAGGCTGTAGCTTGTGTCATTTTAATACATCTGTGTTTTATGTCCTAAAGCAAACCATATATTGTCTATATATACAATTCGGTTCCTCTCCACGTAGCTCTCCACGGGAAGTAGGGGCGTAGCAAGCCTCACCACCTCCTGCCTGACGAAATTCGGAAAGCTTTTTGGCAGCTAGTAGCACTGACCATAGGCATACTGGTAAATATCATATGCGAGGGCACTTCAGGGTTACTCAGTGCAGGGCAGAATTCTGCTGGTGGTACAGTAACAGAAGGTTGGGAACCACTGAGTTAGGTGACCAAGAACCCGATGGTGACTCAGACACAGCTCCAGAGTTCCTGTGCAGAGAACATTCTAGAGGGACAACCATCTCCGCAGCACTCCACCAATCAGGCCTTGATGGCAGTGACCAGAGGAAAGCCACGCTACAGTAAAAGCCGCACGACAGCCATTTTGGACTAAGGTTGTAACGTGAGAAAATGTGGAAAAAGTGAAGGGTATCTGAATACATTCCAAATACTTTACTGTATGTGTTTCAGGTCTTACCACAGGCTGCAGACTAGCACCCAGCTCTCTCAAACCCACCAGTTATCTGGGCGGTGGGACCACAATGTTTCACAAACTCTTGATCAACACCATGAAATATTTAAAAGGGAGTGGGATGTTGGCCTGAGGAAATGCAGCATTACAGCAGCCTGCAGTGACTCTTCGGGAGGGTATGGGGAATCATGCAAACAGTGTGTAATGGCATAGTTGTACTTTGGTATACAGTAGGTCTAACACACAGCATATTTTTTTCACATATAAGTGTGAGTTTAGTGAAGTATGGGATAGACATACAAATGTTTTACTGGATGTGAGCTTTTACATGCATCGTGTCATTACTAAATGTGTTATTCATTGGTATTTTTTCTCATTAAATATTTGCACAAGCATTTGATTAATACAATATTATTCAGTTGTCTTCATTTTTTAGAAGTGACCACTGCGGTGCTCTGTGGGATGATGACTCAATATTTACTAGATGTAGGGAATGTGATTTCATTGGTCCCTTAACGTGCCTCAAGCATTACATGCTGGAGGATATTTTGCCATAGTAATGTACCTGGCTATACAAGGTCGAAGCAAATGTATGATACTTTTTATCTGAAGTTTGAACTCAGTGTTGATAAAAGTTACCTTGCTAACTCCATCTCGCATCCTACTCTACATGCCTGGTCTCTAATCTCTGTTTTTTCTCCTCTTTTGTCAAACATTGAGGGGTATTTCACAGGATATGCCCACAGCTTGCGGTGTGCAATGTAAGTTGAAGCTCATTGGTGACAAAAGACAAACACACACACACACACACACAGCAGACTTTAATTGCAAACTGCTTGTGTCTCTACATGTTGGCCCCTCTGCCAATGAATTTATTATGGCGATGAGGACAGAGGGTGCGAGCAATAGACAATTGAGATCTTACCGGACACACAATGGAAAGACGATAACTTCTCTGATCTTTTCGTCAGTGAAACCAGATGGACATTTTCTGCATACAAACTGAGGAGATGATGCATCCGAATACAGGAATCAACCTTGACATATAAAGTTTTCCTATAATCTTACAAAACTCAGTTTTCTCTTCCCTGGGAAAATATACAGGTGTACGTAATGACATGAAGAGTACAGAAATGAAACAGTACAGACTCCAAAGCCAACCTGGGATGAGCCCCAAAGGGTGTGCAGTTTTGTTCTTATCAAATGTACAGCTTGTCATTCAGCAAAGGCCATAGCTGTGGGAAGTAGGGGTTCTGGGGGTGCTCCAGCCCGTTTTAACCTCAGAACCTCCTGACGAGATTCTGAAAATCACCTAAAGCTTTGCGTTTTCCGTTCTTAATGCTACCGGTGTGCTTCCTTCACGAGTCACTCTGCCAGGACAGGTGCGCTGCCCTCATGAAACAAGCATGTTGTTCTAATGGGATATCTGTTCACCACCCCATGTGTCCGAGGAGGCAGGGGGATTGTGGCTTCAACATGCAAACACGGCGCTTCAGGATTGTCCTCCGAAAAATAGATTTCTGTTACTGGAACACTCTGGATACTCTGGCTAACAGACATTGTAGCTTTGGACTTCATGGATGTATGGATGTTTTATGAAAAGTTATCAAGCTTGCATGAGTGGGCATCGGCACACCTGCGTCTTTACTACATGTTTCCTAAAGGAGAGTTTTTGGAACGTCTCCTGTCTCTCCTAAGTCTTATCTCCATCTCCATTATTTTTCCAGGCACACCGCTTTCCTCTTTTTCACAACTTCTCTGAAACTATCGACCGAAGTTATTTTTCGCAGTTTGATTTGGTTGGTCAGTTTCGGCTTGATGCGTGAAACTTGATTCGTGTAACTGAGTAACTGAGTGAACAACAATTAGGGTAACCCATTTACACAGCTTTTATTGAGATCTCTCTTCACAGGTTATTTCCGAAAACGTTTTACCTGTGTATAGCTTCAACTACACTACTATTCCAAGGACTTGCCAGGTTGTTAGCTAGGTTTAGTAAAGGCAGACCGAGTGCAGTTGAAATGAGTCTGAAAAATTAATTTAGTTTTTTTTCTTAATCAGGAAATATCTTCTTTGTTTCATCAACAAGATCTCATAGTCTCTTGTCAGTATTTCCTCTACATGTATTCAAACTCAAGAGTCACCTACTTTCGTGATTAGCAATTTGTTTTTAAACCTCACTTTGGGCGGGATGTATTATATGTTGCTTGGATGTGGATAATCTAGAAGTTGAATCACTGACATATCTCAGTCATTTATTTGAAGTTTTAAAATCAGTGGTTTTAATGACATGGGGCTCAAATTAGCAAATACCTGGCATAGTGTAAGATTTTCAGAGAATCTGAATGAGATTTTTGACTCGACAGCAGAACAGTTACAGGTTAAAAATCTCATAATGCATCTTTAAACATCCATTTGAATGTCATAAGCTATTGTCCCTTCTGTATAGTCATACACGTTTTACTCACCAAGATACTTACGAAAGTAAATGTACTTTTAACCCCTTGATTTCAAACATTATCTCTAACTTAATGCTGTCCAATATCTGTTTGCATGTGCATATGTTTAAGGTTCACATTCCACATTCTCTCCTCCTTCAAACATGTGACAACTGGAACTTTCACCCAGTGATGTTTGTCCATAAACAGGCCACAGCACCACAGCCCGTAGGTGTCACTTATAGGCCCTCCGGCAAGCCTCCCTCAGCCCCTACAAGCCCTAACACAGCCCTGACACACACAGCCCTATAGTCCTGCTCAACGCTGGATGTCTCAAAGTGTCGGTGAGTGTGTGAGAGTGTCTCTGTGTGGGTGGATGTTTGTGTGTGTGTGTGAGTGTATACGTGTGACTTACTGTGAGAGTGACTGTGAGTCAGAACATGTTCAGTGTGTGTTGGGAAGATGGTAGGTATAAACAAAATCTCCCAGTATTTATAATATTTTGACGGTAATAGTGAAAAGTATTTTTCTGCCATGTCATCTGTTCTAAAAATGTTAATACAGGAACCATATTTATGTGTGTGTGTGTATGTATGTGTGTGTGTGTGTGTGTGTGTGTGTGTGTGTGTGTGTGTGTGTGTGTGTGTGTGTGTGATTGTGTGCGCATGTGTTTCAGCACAGGGTCACAGGGTGGACACAGGGGGAGACAAACCCACCCCTGAGAGTTCGATAGATCCAGAGCCACCAGAGTGAATGTTTGTGCTGGATTTAATGACACCTAAACACAGCCAGGACACGCACAGACCCAGACCAGACTCCAGGCCCTCCTCTCTTTAATCTGTCTCCTCACCATTCCCCCTGTTAACAGAGCCGAACCCAACCCTGGCCCAGGGGAGGTCACAATGTGTCACTGCAGGCCTTAGTGCTGCGTTTCTACCACTGTCTGTGAGGCTACAGTACAAGAAGATGCTCAAAAGACTGGTTTATTTTTACTGAGCTGAGATAAATGTAAAATAAATTTACTGTAGGACAAATTTACTTTTTAGATTTGTGTTAATCATTTAAAGGGTCAGTATGGGTTGACTGATTTAAAGTTGTGGTGTTTTTATATTAGCAGTAACACTTAATAATAAGCAAGTATTTGTAAATGTGATAAAATTCATATTTTTATGGTTATTTTATCATTTGTAAATACATTTAAAATGAAATATTTAGACAGTTATATTCCATTGGTCAAGAAAGTAAAACATCATATAAGTCAGTGTTTCCCTCTTATTGTAATAACAGCGGTGGCCTGCCACTGCTAAATTGTGATGCGCCGCCACAGAAAAATAGAACATATTTCAGAATATTTTTTTCCCCACGCTGAGCGCAGTTTATCATCGCACGCAGTTTCCTATTATCGCATGAGCATCAGAGTAGAGCAACAACGTCCTGCACCCAACGTTCGGATATCAAGCCTTGGAGTGAGGTCAGAGAAACATAACTTGCTGTATTTGTGCACGCGCACGTTTGTGTTGAACTGTCAGCAAGTGGCTGTCACATTGATATAAAGCAGGTAGCCATTGTCTGAGTGACAACCAATGGTAAGAAGCAAGCTAGCTAACTAACTGTCACAACTCGATGGCTACAATCGGCTACAATAGATTAGCGTCATGCTAGAATCATAAGAGATTTGGCAGCAACAATAAGACCTCTGGTTTTCATATTTTGCCTTCAAAATAAGTCTGCCATGAAATGTTGTATACATTTGGCAGCAACAATGAGAATTCGGATTTTCGGATTTTGCCTTAAAAATAAAAGTCTGCGAAACAAAATTACTATTTAAATAATACTTTACATAAGTTAAATAATATTATAAGGTGGAGCACACTGAGAAATGGTTAGAGCTTAAGTAAGTTAATGTAGAGAACATGATCTAATATAAAGAAATCCTATTTTCGCCGGGGCACGTAAGCGGAGCCGGCCAAGAAGAGTGAATGTCTCTTACTGAGTGAGTGAGTGAGTGGGTGTGTGAATGACTGACTACCCCTTGTTAAATAGCGTAGTGGTTAGAGAAGCGGACTTGTGAACTATAGGTCCCCAGTTCGTATCTCCTCGCAGGCAAAGTGAAGTACGCGTTATGAATTATTCCATATAGACGAAAACTTCGCTGGCTAAAACCGTCAGTATCTGCAATATAGTAAGCCTGAAATAAAACAGTTTACGGTTATATTGCGACTGTTTCTGGTGGATTTTCAAAGTACGCATCCGTGCATGCGTTTTGGGTCAGGATAGACAAACACATTTGCTGGCTACAACATACAGTAGTTATGTTATAGTAAGCCTTAACTGAAACTGTATACGGTAATATTGCGACTGTTTCTGGCATGGAAAAGTTCATCTTCAGTCTTGCTAGCAATTGCTCAATTCTTATGATTATTCCTAGGAAGTTAGTAGATACTAGTAAGCCTATTACTGGCTAATAAGCTGTTAAAATGGCCAGTGGCAAAAGCAATACAGTTCATAGACGCTATGGTGGAGGTAAACTTAAGAAACGTTAGTCAGTTTAACACAATCCTCAATGGAGTCTAGCAACTGCTGAAACGTGTAATGCCGTGGCATTAAAGACAGAGCCTCTCGTGGAAGACCTAAGTTGGAATCTATTGAGAGCAACAACATTTATTAATTATTTCTGGTAGATTCCACGATTCTCTCGTCTTTTCACTTGATGAAAAAGTTAGTTATCGTTGCCTTTATTGATAGTTATTGTGTAAATGTCATTCACGAATGAAAGAAAAAAGTATGTTGTTTTGCCATGAAATGAAATAGCTTTGGCAGACTCGCTAGCAATTGCTCAATTCTTATGACTATTCCAGTAAGTTAGTAGATACCGGTAAAGCATATTACTGGCTAATACGCTGTTAAAACGGCCAGTGGCAAACGCCATACATAGACGCTATTTGTGGTGGAGGTAAACTTAGTAAGAAACGTTAGTCAGTTTAACTGTATCAATGTCATTCACGAATGGCCAATTAACTGTTAAAACGGCCAAGGGCAAAAGAGGATTTGTTCAGGGTTCGAAACTCGAGAGGGCAGCACT
Source organism: Esox masquinongy (assembly GCA_016801175.1). Classification (NCBI taxonomy): domain Eukaryota; kingdom Metazoa; phylum Chordata; class Actinopteri; order Esociformes; family Esocidae; genus Esox; species Esox masquinongy. The sequence continues at coordinate 38,865 of JACXGI010003723.1, forward strand.
TTCTATTGCGGGCCGGCTGAACTAGGCTTGCCTGGTTTCTTGTTATGTTATTGTTGTTAATTTGCTTGTGCTCATTAGCTTTGGAGAGGGATTGTGTTATAAATCCAACCACACTATATTTTCCATTCCCCCACTGTAATGTACAAGGGGATACTTTTTGCAGAGAAACTATTCAGTGCTGCATTGAATGTATTGTACGAAACACTCAGGAGTTTGTAAAATTACAAATATAATGTAAAATCATGGGGCACTGTGTGCTACATCCAGCAAAACTACATTTTATACCCTTCTTTAACTCTGAATGCAACAAACAGTAATATACTATACATGAAATCATATTGTCTCATTAGTTAGTAGCTAGTGGCTTTAATTAGGAGTCTGGGAGGCGATTCATGAACAGTTTTAGAGAATGATTCAATGAGAGTGAATACTTAGGTTATTATTAGGGAATGATGTTAAGACAGTATTGTCAAATAATGTTAGGAAGTAAAGTTGACAAGCAAGAGAGACTAGTGTACAGGAAGGACGTTTTAGCATTTCATGCATCAAGCCTTTTGTGTTGTTGATGCCGGTGTGTCGGCCCGCAACCCCCCCCCACTGTTGGGAAAAAAAGTAGGGGAAACACTGTAAGTGCTTGCCATATATTTAGCCAATGTTTATATCAATCTATTAACCGTTTAAGAATGCACCTACATATGTTTATGAATAGTTAAAACTCAAATAGGTTTAATGTTTGTAACAACTACTGCTTAGAAAATATGCAAGTTATATGCAAATTATTTTTATTTGACAAAACATTCTTGCCATTGCCATGAACAATATAAACAGTAAAACTAAAAGTAAATGAATAAGTTAAAACATCCATATTTAATCAATACTCTGCACAAACTAGTAACATCTGTTAACCAGAAGAGTGTTGTTCTCCCTAAAGAGCCTGTGAGAGCACGTTCTGGACTATCGATAGCACTATGCAACTCAAGGTGAGGAGTTGATAAGCATGTTACCCAGTGGTCGGCAGGAAGCCAAATGGGACAAATACATCTGGATGAGCATAAACACGTGGCTCGTTTTTCATAGTAACAGATACAGTACTGCAACAAGCTCTCCAGTCCTCTCTACCCAAACAGATAATAAAACCACCTCTTCCACTGAATTCACCGTCCTCTCCACCCAAACAGATAATAAAACCACCACTTCCACTGAATTCACCGTCCTCTCCACCCAAACAGATAATAACACCACCACTTCCACTGAATTCACCGTCCTCTCCACCCAAACAGATAATAATACCACCACTTCCACTGAATTCACCGTCCTCTCCACCCAAACAGATAATAAAACCACCACTTCCACTGAATTCACCGTCCTCTCCACCCAAACAGATAATAAAACCACCACTTCCACTGAATTCACCGTCCTCTCCACCCAAACAGATAATAAAACCACCACTTCCACTGAATTCACCGTCCTCTCCAACCGAATATGTCACGTCCTGGAACGGCAGGCCTGCCGTGCCAGTGAGATCCAACGCCCTGTCTCCCTCATTTAGATCACTGACACCTGTTCCCTGTTATTGCCTCACCTGCCTTCCTGATTACTGTCCTTATTTAAGTTCTTCCTTTCCCAGTGTATCTTGTCGGTCTGTTTGGTGTCAGCTGTATGTTTCTGTCTAGTGTAGTGTTTTTTTTGCTATGGTTGAAGTTCTTTTATTTAAATGTCCTCCGTTCTCCCTGCGCTGGTGTCCTGCCTCATCAACCATTACAAAATGGATAATAAAACCACCACTTCCAATGAATTTACAGTCCTCTCCACCCAAACTGATAATAAAACCACCACTTCCAATGAATTTACAGTCCTCTCCACCCAAACTGATAATAAAACCACCACTTCCAAGGAATTTACAGTCCTCTCCACCCAAACTGATAATAAAACCACCACTTCCAAGGAATTTACAGTCCTCTCCACCCAAACTGATTATAAAATCACCACTTCCAATGAATTTACAGTCCTCTCCACCCAAACTGATAATAGTTCACCCACTGTATGTCCACAGCCTCTATACACACACACACACACACACACACACACAGGTTAGAGCCTTCAGATGCATACTGTCTAACAGAAAACATCGGGAATGACGCTGTGCCACCTTACCTCACACATGCCCTCACCTCCACTAGCCCGAAATGTAGACCTTTTCATGAATTCATGAATTAATGGAATGACAGTCTAATCACAGTTGCTAGCAACAGCTCCTGAACAACGCCACTTTGCCTGCTGTACTTTATTATGGGACCATGTTGCCCAAGGTAGAGTGTCATTAATTGGTGGACTGTTGCGAGGAAATTTACATAGTTTGTATTGCCAAGCAGTCCTCCGCATTCTCTTCTACCTCCTATCTGAAGCCGCATGCTGCAGAGTTGCGAGGCTGATTAGCCAGACGAACAGACATGTATGTGCCATAAGTGAGACACAAAATGGATGTTTGGCCACTATTCACGATGTAAACTAGCCTGGTTCCACCGCACCACCAGGAGGTGTACTGATAACGGACAGCCTGGGAGACAGGACAAACACGGCTCAAGTGAATCTGTCTTTTCACTTGTTTCTCCCCCGTCCCCAGTGATTCACACCTTAAGTGCCTGTCCTATGCTTAGAGTGTATAGGAGAAGATCTGCAGGGATACACGTCCCTTTTTCGCTCTCACCTCTCACCTCTTCCAGAAGCTCCTAGATTGTTTCCACGTCAACTGCCCATTGTGTCTCCACTTCCCTACCCACCAGCACCCTATGCATTATGGTGCTGGGAGGGAGCTGAGAGGCTGTCAGTGTCTTGGGATTCTGAGCCTCCCCTGGTCCCACTCACAGCACAGCTGTCAAAGGCCATCTCTCACAATCATATTCATCAGTGGTAGATTATACAGTACCTTTGTTGTCCACACACAGATGGAAGTATGCCACCTAGCAAGAACAAACCAATGAGAAAGCGGTGTTTGTGGGCCATCTGGGGTTTGCCTTGCAGCATGATCTCCAGCGCTGGGCTGGTACTTAAAGGGTCTCACTGGCTCGTCTAAGCAGCTCTCCTCTCCGCCAGTCTGCCGAAGTGCAACACACACGACAGAGCGCAGGTTATCACGTACATCACACTCATAAAACACGTCTGAAAAGATATCATTGAATTTGGTCTGGTGTTTGAATTTGGTCCGGACGTTCGGGTAGTGAAAGTGGGTTCATTGTGAAAACCTTTTCTGTTTCTGGGACGGAGCCCCATTACACCACACAATGCTGAGAATAAGATTCTACAATGCTACCTAATTGGTTACCTTAGAAGGATTGGAAAAGTGCATTTATAATAACCGACAATTATTGTCTTACATTGCAAGTACCAACACTGATCGGTTATTATGCTTGACCAATGCGATATAACTGCTATATTAATGGCTTATAATTAATGTAATAAGGTGTAACGCTTTTAATGTTCATATATGAGCATATACTGTGTTGGGCTTCACTGTCATTCGGTGTTTAAGGGTGATTTATTTTTTTTGTCTTCGCCACTGTTAACATCTCCCTTGATTTTTTTCAAATGACTTACAGTGAGGGAAAAAATTATTTGATCCCCTGCTGATTTTGTACGTTTGCCCACTGACAGAGAAATGATCAGTCTATAATTTTAATGGTAGGTTTATTTGACCAGTGAGAGACAGAATAACAACAAAAAAATCCAGAAAAACGAATGTCAAAAATGTTATAAATTGATTGGCATTTTAATGAGTGAAATAAGTATTCGACCCCTCTGCAAAACATGACTTAGTACTTGGTGGCAAAACCCTTGTTGGCAATCACAGAGGTCAGACGTTTCTTGTAGTTGGCCACCAGGTTTTCACACATCTCAGGATTTTATCCCACTCCTCTTAGCAGATCTTCTCCAAATCATTAAGGTTTCGAGGCTGACGTTTGGCAACTCGAACCTTCAGCTCCCTCCACAGATTTTCTATGGGATTAAGGTCTGGAGACTGGTTAGGCCACTTCAGGACCTTAATGTGCTTCTTCTTGAGCCACTCCTTTGTTGCCTTGGCCGTGTGTTTTGTCATACTAAACCTGACATTGTCATGCTGGAATACCCATCCACGACCCATTTTCAATGCCCTGGCTGAGGGAAGGAGGTTCTCACCCAAGATTTGACGGTACATGGCCCACTCCATCGTCCCTTTGATACGGTGAAGTTGTCCTGTCCCCTTAGCAGAAAAACACCCCCAAAGCATAATGTTTCCACCTCCATGTTTGACGGTGGGGATGGTGTTCTTGGGGTCATAGGCAGCATTCCTCCTCCTCCAAACACGGCGAGTTGAGTTGATGCCAAAGAGCCCGATTTTGGTTTCATCTGACCACAACACCTTCACCAAGTTCTCCCCTGAATCATTCAGATGTTCATTGGCAAACTTCAGAGTACATGTGCATGTGCTTTTTTGAGCAGGGGGACCTTGCAGGCACTGCAGGATTTCAGTCCTTCACGGCGTAGTGTGTTACCAATTGTTTTCTTGGTGACTATGGTCCCAGCTGCCTTGAGATCATTGACAAGATCCCCCGGGTAGTTCTGGGCTGATTCCTCACCATTCTCATGATCATTGCAACTCCACGAGGTGAGATCTTGCATGGAGCCCCAGACCGAGGGAGATTGACAGTTCTTTTGTGTTTCTTCCATTTGCGAATAATCGCACCAACTGTTGTCACCTTCTCACCAAGCTGCCAGGCGATGGTCTTGTAGCCCATTCCAGCCTTGTGTAGGTCTACAATCTTGTCCTTGACATTCTTGGACAGCTGTTTGGTCTTGGCCATGGTGGAGACTTTGGAATCTGATTGATTGATTGCTTCTGTGGATAGGTGTCTTTTATACAGGTAACAAGCTCCCTTTAAGAGTGTGCTCCTAATCTCAGCTTGTTACCTGTATAAAAGACACCTGGGAGCCAGAAATCTTTCTGATTGAGAGGGGATCAAATAATTATTTCACTCATTAAAATGCAAGATTTTAGGATTTCCCTGAGAAAATTACATGGCTGTCAGATAGGGGACAGTGATGAATGAAACAGAGAATCAGATGGGAGTGAGAAGAGAGGGGAGATGAATGTAACACAGAATCAGATGGGGGTGAGAAGAGAGGGGAGATGAATGAAACACAGAATCAGATGGGGGTGAGAAGAGAGGGGAGATGAATGTAACACAGAATCAGATGGGGGTGAGAAGAGAGGGGAGATGAATGTAACACAGAATCAGATGGGGGTGAGAAGAGAGGGGAGATGAATGTAACACAGAATCGGATGAGCATTTATAGCTGCTCTGCAGGAAAGGGCAACTTGTACAATGCTTCCCACAGGGGGATATTGGCTGGAATGCCTTGCTGTACCCGTAATGTATCACAACCTCCTCCATCCTGACAGAAGTACTAGAGGTGGTTGAGGAGAGAAAGAGGGAGAGAGAGATGTGGAGAGATCGCAGAATGGTTGAAAGGGGGAGAAAGAAATGAGAGAAAGAAAGGGACATAGAAGGAAGGACAGAGAGATAACCTGAGGACAGGGAGGTGAGAGAGATGGTGGGAAAGATGATGAGCCATGGCAGATGTCCCAGTGTGAGTCACCATAACGGTGAGTGGGGAGAGACTGCTGGAAAATGTGTTTACGTGGAAATGGTGGGCCTGTGTGTGCGTTTGTGTGTGTGTGTGTGTGTGTGTGTGCCTGCACGTGTGTGAATGTGTGTGTGTTGGGGCAGGGTGCAAGTCAGAGTCAGGGTAAAGTTGAGAGGTCACACCACACCCAGTACTTCTTCTCTGAGTCAGTAGGCAGACTTCAGCACAGAACTTTGAGCAGCAGTGTTCATCTCACCTTCACTGATAATACCGTATCTACACAACATCAGGGTAGTAATAACACTCTCTGAACAGCTTACATTATTAAAGAGGAACTGAGCGCAAAAAAATACTTCTCTGGTATTCAGCATATTTCAGAACAGTTTTTTCAGAATGGTGTAAATTAGATTAGATTAGATTACACTTTATTGTCATTGAACAGTACAAGTACAGTACAACAAAATGCAGTTAGCATCTAGAAAATCCAGAAATGCAAATAGAGGGCAGAAAATTGACAAAATTGACATAAAGTATTAATATATTACAAGTGAAATGTGCAGCTGTGCAATGAAGGCAAATGCAGTGCAAATGGCAATACTAAATGTGCAATTAAGGCAAATAGAGGAGTGTGGAAAGTTTACAAGTATTAAGTGTAGTGTATGTTACAAGTGGGATAATAGTTGTTCGAGTACAAATGGCAAATTCTTAAATGGCATTTTAGATGTGCAAACAAGGAAAATAAAGGAGTAATTTTGTAGGATAGCATGAGCAATCGGGATGCAGAGATAGCAGCACCAAGGTCCCCCAGGTAGATGTGCGTATGACAACTGTAAAAAAAAAACAAAAAAAAATCCAAGCACAATGGCAATTCTAAATGTGCACATGTGGTGGACACAACTTGCATGTGGGTTGGGTTTGGTTTATTATCATGCCCACTTGCCACTAGTATATTTTGGAGGGGTTAAAAGCAGAAGTCAAGTTTTAGTTGAACCATGTGTGAATGACAATCTCTCTCTAACATGGGACTGGTATGCATAGGAATTGATATTCTACCCAACCTTAACAGTTGACCACATGTCACCAATGTTATGTTTGAAATACTGTTATACTGGCTCATGTTGATGGGTTTAACACTGATCACTGTTTTGGGAACAGTTTGAAGTGACATGATGTACCCCTGCGTCACATTGTGAATGTTCCAAAATTCAAAACCAGAGTGGTAGCCTCCTGTGCCCTGCCACAACATGTTTTGAAACATGATTGGATAATAAGCTGGGTGGATATGGTCTGTGGACTTTTTCTTGCACCAAACACCTTACCCAGACGTACATTTGCACGATTAAAGCCTTGTCGGCTTCAACTTTCTCTTAAAATGATTTGACATAGATACAGTGTCTTTTAAAAGTATCCAAATTCCTGACCAATAGGTTAATTTTACTGAATTACAAATGATACACTAAAATGAATTATGTTTGATTTTTTTTTTTAATATTCCTTTATTTTAAGACACTGACACTCAAAACCAGTTACGTTAAAAAAGGCACACAATTGTATAAGATTCCAGACTTCACGTTGTGTGCCAGAGCAGACACCACTCCATGAAGTCCAAGGAACTCTCCATAGACCTCTGAGATGTCTATCGAAGCGTAGATCTTAGGAACACTATGAACATATTGCTAAAGCATTGAAAGTGTCCAGGACCACAGTTGATTTCACAGTTAATCCATCATTGTGAAATGCAAGAAGTTTGGAACTGCCTACACTATTCCTAGAGCTGGCCATCCAGACAAACTACATAACCAGGCAAGACAAGCCTTGGTCAAGTGACCAAGAACCCAATGGCCACTCTAACAGAACTTTAGAGTTTCTCTGAAGGGATGGGAGAAGCACTCCTTCAATCAGGCCTTTATGGTAGAGTGGCTAGATACCGGAAGCCACTCCAGGGTAAAAGGAATATTACATGCCATCCGAAGGACTCTGACAGCACGAGGAAAAATACTTTCTGATCTGATTAGGCCAACATTAAACTATTAGTCCTGAATGCCAAGCCATACATCTGACGAAAACATGGTTCCACTCATCACTTGGCTAATACCATCCCTGTGGTAAAGCATGGTGGTGGGAGCATCATGGGTGTACAAGACTTGTCAGGATTAAGAGAAGGTTGAACAAAGCAAAATACAGATTCTTGAAGAAAACCTGATCTAGAGCACATAGAACCTCACACTATAGGGCGAAGATTATTCTTTCAGCACGACATCTATCGACGCGCACAGCTGAGACAAAGCAAAAGTGCTTTGGGACAAGTCTGTGATTGTCCTTGAGTGGCCCAGCCAAAGCCTGGACTTGAAACCCATTGAACATCTGTGAGGAGACCTGAAGACACTTCCTATAAATATTGGACTGAACTTTAGAGGATCTACAAGGAAAAATGTGAGAAACTGCTTAAATACAGGTGTGCCCAACTGGCAGATGTATTACTAAGTCACTAAGCTGTGATCCCTGCTAAAGGTCTACCATGTACTGAATAAACGGTCTGAATACAAAAGTAAATTAGATATTTAGTTAAATATCTTTTATAAATTAAATACAAAAATCCTAAAAAAAAATTTGCTTTGCTGTTATGTGTGTAAATTGATGGCAATGTAAGTATGTAATGCCTTTGCATTCAGTGTGGAAGTGATTGTTGGCCAATTCTAAATTTTGTTTGTTCGGGTTTGTCGCATGTCGATTGTGAACTGCAGTTCTCAAATAGAGGTATAGACTCTCAATTGGATTGAGATCAGGACTTTGGCTGGGCCACTGTATAACGATAACCATTTTGGTTTTGAGCCACTCCAATGATACTTTGGCCTTGTGCTTGGGATCATTGTCCTGCTTAAAAGTGAACTAAATTCCAAGCTTTAGTTTTGGTGTCATCTTGCCACAAAAAGCATTTAACACGTTGCAGCTGGGTCCCTCATGCTTTCAGATAGTATGTTTTGTGCAACAGATTCATTCTTGTCACCCACCAGTACAGTACAGTTTTATGCAGAGCTCTCATTAAGGTTAACTGATGCACCATGACTCTTATTGCAGCCACTGAACTCTGTAGCTTCTTCAAAGTGGTCAAAATAAAAAAATACATTTGTAATTCAGTAAAATACGTGCATTTGTTGGGATTTGAATACCCCTGCAAGGCACTGTAAATTCAAACTATTTTAAGGAATTGGTATTGGACACGCTGTTGCTGCTGTGACCCAAGAGGTACTGCCAAGGCAGAATAAAGAAAATATTATATACCCACAACAAACCACAACCTTAAGAATATATTTTTTTAATTTTTGCCGGACCGTGTAAGTGGAGCCGGCCAAGAAGGGCGAATGTCTCTTACTGAGTGAGTGAGTGACTGACTGCCCCTTGTTAAATTGTTTAATGGTTAGAGACGTGGACTAGCAAACCGGAGATCCCGCGTTTGAGCCTTGTCAAAGTCAAAACAAATTATGCATACGGATTAGTTCAGGATACTCAGAAACTTCGCTAGCTACAAACTTCAGTAGGTATGTTGTAGTAAGCCTAAAATAAAACTGTTTACGGTTATATTATAACTACCACAGCTATGCTGATGGTACTCAAATATATATGGCTCTCGAACCGTATGACAACAGCTCAATAGACTCTCTGTGTCACTGTATAGAGCACATAAATACCTGGATGAACCAAAATTGTCTACAATTAAACCAAGATAAAACTGAGATTATTGTGTTTGGCAACAAAAATAAAAGAACTAGTATTAGTAAAGAGCTAGACTCTCGGCCCTTAAAACCAGGGATCAAGTGCGTAATCTTGGTGTTCTAATAGACTCAGACCTCACATTTAACTGTCATATCAAAGCGGTCACCAAAACAGCATTCTATCACCTAAAAAATATAGCCAGAATCAAAGGCTTGGTTTCCCAAAAAGACCAAGAGAAGCTCATCCATGCTTTTATCTCTAGTAGGGTTGACTACTGTAATGGCCTCTTAACTGGACTCCCAAAAAAGACTTTAAAACAGCTGCAGCTCATTCAGAATGCTGCTGCTAGAATGTTAACCAGGAT
>JACXGI010003723.1:48664-60103 GCA_016801175.1 Esox masquinongy
TTTTTTAATCTTTATGTTTTCTTATTGTATTTCTATTATTATGATGTTTTCATTTGTTTTGATGTTTTAATTTGAGTATTTGTTTTTATGTTATTGTATTTTTATATATTTTATATTTTATTTTTCTTTGTAAAGCACATTGAATTGCTTCGATGTATGAATTGTGCTATATAAATAAACTTGCTTGCTTGCTTGCTTATATTGTGACTATTTCTGGTGCATTTTCAAAGTACGTATCCGTGCATGCTTTTTGGGTCAGGTTAGACAAAAACTTTGCTGGCTACAACCTTCAGTTGCTACGTTATAGTAAGCCTAAAATAAAACTGTTTATGGTTATATTGCAACTATTTCTGGTGCATTTTCAAAGTAAGCATCCCTGCATGCTTTTGGGGCTAATATAGGCTAGATCACAACTCCTTGGGTTGTAAAAGAGTTGGGGTTTCCACGATTCTCTTGTCTTTTCACTTGATGAAAAAGTCAGTTATCGTCACCTATATTGATAGTTATTGTATCAATGTCATTCACGAATGAAAGAAAAATTAACATAGTTGTGCCATGAAATGAAATAGCTTTGGCAGTGTAAAGTACTTCTTCAGTCTTGCTAGCAACTGCTCAATTCTCATCACTATTCCAAGTAGTAAGTTAGTAGATAGCCTACTAGTAAGCCTATTAAGCCTACTGGCTAATAAGGTGTAAAAACAGCCAGTGGCAAAAGTAATACATCATAGATGCTATTTGTGGTGGAGGTAAACTTAATAAGAAACGTTAGTCAGTTTAACTCAATGCTTAATGGTGTCTAGCGAAATTTTTAAATTTGGTTTCATGTTAATGCGTGACAAAATGATCTACTTTTGAAACGCTATACCGACACTCAGCAAATGTATAGTTCCGTGGCGTAGTGTTTAAAGCCAGCCTCTTATGTGGAAAACCCAGGTTCGAATCCAGTGAGGGCAACAACTATCTTCACTTCTAATCGCGGGCTGGCTTAACTAGGCTTGCCTCGTTCCTTTTCTGGTTGTTCTTAATGAGCAGTAGAGAAAAATATTAACACTATTATTATTATTTACTCAATTGTAGTCTAAACTCACAGTTATGAAACTGAAAAGCAGTGTGGGCAGTGTGTAATTGTCAGGTTTAGTAATGCATTAGCAGTAGTCCATTTGTTATGTCGGTTACTGACCTTCACTAAAAAAGACAATATCTCGCTTAGGGCACTCAGAAGATTAAAGGAATGCCTGCTGCCTTGGCTGTTTTAAATGGTCTCAGTAAAAACGAATTAGTGCGAACCCTGAATATTAGTCTATGCATATTATCATTTTTCACACCATTATTTTACCCGGTTTATATGCTAAGAACAGATTGTTATTTACATCAACAACCAATTAAGGTTAACTGTCTTGCTCTGGCACAGAACAACAGGGTTTTTCACCCTTAAAACCCATGACGTTTTGTTTACTGGCCCAACGGTCTTGACCACCAGCCTATCCTGCTGCCCCTAATAAAGTGGTGCTTTCCATTTGGTAGGGGTGTGTGTGTTTTTGTGTGTATGGAAAATTGGATTTCTAACATACAGTTGGACGGAACCAGATGAGTTGAACTTGTCATCACATTACTCAGGCATTTTGTGATGTCGCAAGGGTAGAGTTCCCCCAGTCTGGCGGGGCACGTCAGTGTGTGGGAGGTGGAGAGAGAGAGGAGGGAGGACGGTTGGGACAGAGCTAGGTAGCCCAGTGGTCAGAGGATCTGAGCAATATGTTGGTGAGAGGGAGAGAAAGTGAGAGAGGCTGTCTGAAGGAGAGCGAGAGATAAAAGAGAAAGGTGGCTAAGACCAAAGACAGCCACACACTAAGCCCCTGGGTGCTGTCCCCTGTAGCCTCTGTGACCTTGTCTTGGTTCCTAACCCTGGCTCATAACCCCCAAATCCCAGGCTCTGTGAATGATGCTTGTTGTCCCCCGTCCCCTCACTAGCAGTCCCCCTGCTGAGAGATTCCAGAGGCTCCCCTCTCCTGTCTCTCCCCTCCTCTGTCGGCCTCTCAGGGCTCCTGGGTCACTCGTTTGTCATCATGACCTTTAACCCTGGCAGGCCAGTGTGCTCGGAGGAATGTCTGAGATGTTTACCTTGGCTGAGACTGATGGTGTCCAGGTGGCTTTCTCTCTCCATTCACTCTTCTGTTTCCCCTGAAGCCAGGCAGAGAGGGCAAGCGTCCCCATGCCTCAGCCTCCCAGACCTGCCTGATGAAGAATGCTAGGGTGAGAAGGAAATCTGCAGTCCGTATTCACAGTGTGTCGGAGGAGTTCAGATTCAGCATCAGTTTTCCCTATTAGGTGTTAGTTAATAGGGTCATATGCACAGAGGGGACTTGGTTCTAGATCTTCCTTTTAGGTATTAGTTAATAGGGTCATATGCACAGAGGGGGCTTGGTTCTAGATTTTCCTTTTAGGTATTAGTTAATAGGGTCATATGCACGGAGGGGACTTGGTTCTAGATCTTCTCCGAGACACATTACAAATACAGGCCAAGATTCTAACTTCAGTTCTTGGTTTCTGTATTTTTATTACACTTGTTCAGCAATTTAAAATCTCAATCCACTGAAGTAACGAGCTTGACAGTCCTTGACAGACAGCATCTAGGCTTACCTTCAGACCCTGTAAGCTTCAAACAAAACACTTTTGCAAACTGGTAGGAATTATCGCAGGAGAGAAGGCAAAGAATTAAAAGTGATAGAGAGAAAGTGTGGGAGAGATAGGGTGGAGTGAGGAAACGAGGGGGAGCAGGAGCGAGGGAGGCCGGGGGGAGAAATATGGATCAGTCGTCTGTCTCCACTGATCCAGACACATCCTCCCCGCTCCATGTCTCAGCGACTCACCGTCAACCAATAGCATCGCAGACCAAACACTCCCTCCCACAATGCACTTTATTCAGAATGGTGCTATCTATCACTTCCTCTCTCACTGGACACGCGTGATGGCTCTGCTCCTCACTCATCTCTTCTCCTGTCCTGGAAACTACTGAAAGTTTCCTCTGTCTCTGTGCCCACTACACACACACGCGCACACCACTAAAGAGGCCATTAACACAGTGTTGTAATGCAAACAGCCGGCCGAAGAGAACAGGCCAGGTGTCGGGTAGAGAGGAGATGGGGGTCTAATGCAGCCATTACTGTCCAGTTTCACCGCATCGCGCCTTACAGAGATTATCATAAAAGCATCTTGCCTTCTCTCTCTCTAATGCCTGATCAATACCAGACTCACTGGATGGAGGGTTAGAAGCATGAGTAAGAAGGGGGTGTCATTATTCATCTTTCTCTGTTCTCCTTTGTGACGTGATGAGCGCAGTATCATCCAGCATGGGAGGGGGTTGTGGTTAGAGAAAAACATGCAAAAAAAGAGAAATGTGAGCACTGACTCCAGTTTACCTCTCCGGACACTTGGTTTGGAGAATGATTGTTCCACTTTAGCCAAGTCACAATTTTTAATCCGACACAATATCTACTCTCCCCCCCTCCCTCCCTCCCTCCCTCTCAATGACTCTCTATCCCTCGCAATCTCTGACTATTCGTCCCTCTCGCAATCTATTCGTCCCTCTCCTTGTAAGATGTTTTCTTCCTGCTAATGTATTTTCCTGCAGGTGAGCCCTGTGTGACATGTAAGGATCCCTTCTCACACTCTCAACTGCCGATTAAGGAGACACAAATATGCTTTGCGTCAGTCACTCTGACATACAATCACTGCCCACCACTCTCTAAAGCTCCCACTCCCTAACCTTGACTGGCAGCAAGGAGAACATGGCCAGAGAAAGTTTTTGTAGCGGCAATCACTGCAGCAAACAAAGTGGTTACCACTACAGAATCGACGCTCCCCATTAAATGCTTAATACTCATTTGTGTTTCTGACACAAATACGTTGGTGACAGAGATCAGTTTATTAGTGTGCAATTGTTTAAATTGATTGGGATACATATCAGATCTATCAGAATGTTCATTTCGTTTGCTGAAGTAGCTCACTTGGTTCACGTAATGTATTTTTGGAATTGTAAAAGCATATACTGACATTTGAAGTGCACTTGGAGGCCATCCATGCTTTTACTCACACTGTTTCAGATTAAACTGATCTTCATGAAACCATCATATGAACACACATATCGTTAAAATGATCCACACACACACCTCTACACAAACACATGCATTAAAACTATTCACCGCCCACCACTCATTTGCACACAAACGCACAGTTATTTTGCGTTCTTTCTTTTGCATATATGAAGTGATTTTTAACAACTAAACACAGTGATGTTAACCATTGAACAGTTAGTTGCAGAAAATACATTTGACCTGTCAAATTTAGTGGCCTCTAGGTTAATATGCATACTTTAGGAAAATAAATGGCATCGAGTGTATTGCATTTCTGTTAGACATTACGTATCTTATTTACATTTTAGTCATTTTGCTGACAATCCTATCTAGTGCAACTTACATTTTTAATTGCATCAAGGTTTATTTTAGTCACAGGTGGGAGTAGAGGAGATGAGTGAGCCAGCTGAAGGTACAGGTGGTTATGATATTAGGCCATGACACTGGAGTTCACATCTCTACTCTTCATATAAGTGCCATGGGATCTTGGTGACTTCAGAGAGTTAGAAGACCCGTCTCCCACCCAGGGACTGACCAGCACAACCCTGTTCAGCTTCAGAGGCCAGCCAGCAGTGGGACTCTGGGCAATTTGATGCTGGCTTAATCGCACACACAGTTCAAACAAAGATTTTTGGTAGCAGAATATGAATCATGCCTGTTGCATGAACAGAATGAGAGCTCTGCTTCTCAAACTGCTACATGGCCATGGTAAAAAGTGAATTTTATTTGTGCATTGCTGTATTCCTCAACTCATAATTTAATTTGTTTGAATGGTTAAAACAATTTTTGGGTTATTGTTAATGTCGTAACTTAAGCACACTTCTCCCTCAAAATCCTACTTATTTTGTAAAGCCAAAGGCACATTTCTCGTCATACTGGCAACCTGTTATTAGTCTTTTCGTCTTTACATTCTGGTTCTTTCCAACATCTGCATGGAGATTTGAATTTGTTACATATGGCATGTGGTGCATGTTGGAGCAGTGTTTTCCCAGGGGTTGCATTTTGACGCTTGAAAAGGACATTAATATTGTTTGGCTGCTTCATCCTAGGAGTCGCATGTTCAATATCGTAATCTGTTGACTGTCTGACGGTTAGTACTTTCATGTGTCAATTAAGCTCTTAATGAAATATTTCCTTCCTTGAATTACACATATTGTCTGTCGGTCATTTTACAGTCACTGAACAGTGTGTCAGATATGTCTCCCACGTCATCGAAATCACACGCTTTAATGCTTGGACGTCCCAGAATGCAACTGGTCACATCGGAAGTGAACTTGGGTCTCTTAGTGTACAGTCAAAATGGCTCCCATTCATTATATACAGAAGCACATTTATCTTGAACCTGGGCCCATACAAATAGGTGCCATTTGGGAGGCTCCCTGGCTCTCTCAGCTTCAATCTGTCCTCTGTGATTTAAAGTGACCGGGGCTATGAGAGTGTCTGTAGTGAGTAATGGTTGGGATGACAGCTAAACTCCTGCTATTTGGTGCTGGTCGGAGCCTGGTGCGGTGCGGGCGGCTGCTGGATGGAGTCATGGGCTGGACCTGCTGAGTGGATGGGGGTAACAGCTCCCCTTTTGCCCTTTTTACTGTCTGAAAGTAGACACACACACACACATACACACACACTGCATGAAAACCATTCACACACACCTACACATTCAGACACACAAAAAAAACATTCCTGCATTGTTTGTATTGCATAGTTGGACAGATTTAAACCCTACCTTATCACTCATTCACCATTTTGAAGCTATGGGACACACTCGTACACATGGCCTGTTTTGTTCTCATTAAATGTCATTCACTCTTCTTTAGAGAGCCTAATCTCTCAGAAGAAGTGGCCTAAAGGGCACCCTGTTTCCTATATTGTTCCCCATATTGGACGAAGGCCCATAGGAACATACATACAATTAGATACAGTATGTATACCACAGACACAAGCAAGGACACAGACACACACACTAGTCTTAACAATAAGCAGTTCCAGTCTAGCTGGCTGTGTCTGGGCAGCTCCAGCCTGGGTCAGTATGACACTACCTGGTCATTCCAGAGAGCCGGGAAAAACTTTGGCACTTGATAACCACAAATACGATTTAAGCACCACCTTTACTGTAGCATTTACCTCAATCCTACCAATAATACGCCAACCCTAGTTTAAGTACAAATAGCTAATTCATATGCCCATATAATAGCACATGTATTGCATCTTTTGTCAGTTCTAGGAGTGTTTGTGATATCTCTGTCATTGTATATGTGGTAAAGAGGTCTTGTGGACCAAAACAATGGAAATGTCATGGAAAACTGTGGGGTAAAGAAGCTAAATGTCTTCTTAGCCTCCCCAGCAAAATTAGCATATATTTAGGCTATTGTTTTATTGTGTAGTTTACATTATGTTAAGTTAAAAATTGGAGTATGAGACTTGTATGTATGTCAAGTCCATCTAGAATGATGACATAACCTGAGACAGAGTTCTAAAAAGTTCAGTATTGTTCAATAACTTTATGATACAAGAGAGAATAATCAGAAATCCATATTTTATTGAATCAAAAAAGTTGAAATGTTATTTACATCACATTTCCTGTTGCATTTATTTTATTTGTGCCACTTAGAAAGTATTTTTTGCATTTTCTTTAGAAGTTAACTCTAAGGTAGCCACCTTCAGTTTAATTAATTAATTACTTTAGCTTCGGTATGAATAGAAAAAAATAACAATTATTTATAAAACAAGCCCTGAACATTTTAAAAAGTCAAGATTTTGTCTCCTTTTTTACATTTTCAATTACTAAAACAAGGTACAGGTCAAGTTGTCTGGAAAAAAATTACATTCCAAGTTCAAAACACACATTTGTAAAAACACAGCAGATCCTCAAGCATTATTTTTTTCCACTCTTTTCAGAAACCAAAATGGCCAGCATGTAAATGACAGCACGACTTGTTTCTCTTGAACACTGAGTTTATTTGCTGCGGTTTAAGCGGGAGCCTCCTCCGCTCCACTGCCCTCGGGGCGCCAAAACGGCAGCAGTGGTTCTACTCTGCCATACAACAGCAATCTAACCAACCAGCAGGACCTCATAATCCATCCCAGGTCTCTGTGTCCGTCTGCATGTCTGTTTGTTATTCATCCCCTAGGTAAGGAATGAATGGAGAGTGCCAGGCGTTTGTAAACTCCCGGACGGGGAAGATGGAGCGCCTCCACCCGTGTGCCATGCCTGATTGGCTATCTACCCTGATCCATGTGTAATATCCTCATAACATTTGGGTTATTCAAAAATCTGAAAAAGCTTTGATGTTGTGTGTGAAAGTAATGGGGGACTAATGTCCAACTTCAGGGGTTATTAGATTTTTTTTTTTTTATCAGTTACCATATGAGAGCCTCTCTGCAAAATTGTAAATACTTAGATTTGTACTTCAAGCAGGCACGTCCTTCGGCAGCTTGTAAAAAAGTTTTTAAATGATTTATTTTCTCCTTCTTCCCCTGGTAGCCGCCACAGGAACAGGCCAGACAGACAGAGCAGCAACATCATACCTGTTTTAACTTGCTGTGTAATTTGTGGATTAGCAGACGCCCCTAATGGCTAAGATCAGCAGCAGGAGAAGGAAAGGGAGCTTTCCCTTAGAGAGAGAGAGACAGGTAGAGAGAGACAGAGAAAAATGGATGAGGACCGAGTGTTAAAGGGGAAATATGGAGAACTAGAAAAAAAGTGAAAGAAAATAGAGATATGAGAACAGAGAGATGGAAGGAGATAAAGAGAAGGGAGAGAGTATCTGAGAATGAAGGAGGTTATGAGAATTAAAACTGGATAGAGAGGGAGTGAAACAGGAAGGGACAGGGAGAGAGGAAGAGAGAGCGAGAGAGATTATTAGGCTTCTCTCCGTAGAGCAGTCTTTGCATGGTGCTTTAACCTCTAACCCCCATGAGTAGCTCATAATTGAAGCTACCCAACAGTAGGGTAAAAAAGAAATTGTTCATTAGCGATTTTATGTGTCACCCAAAATAAGTGGGTAACGCACTGATGGTAACTGTTGGCTTTTTCTGAATGAGTGAACACACATTTTTGTCACAAATGTTGATGATGTTAAAGTACATTGTAAATTGAAAAATATTTCCCAAGGACAAATGTTTAAAAATCTATATTGTCATGCCAATAAAATATTTAGAATATAAAATATGAAATTTGTCTCATATGATAATGATGATTGTTGTACAATTCACAGACAAAAGTATTTTTGGGGATTATGATTTTCTTGGATGAGTTGGACTTGATGTCCAAATGCAGCTTCAGCGATTGCAGCATGTGAATGTGTGTGGGAGTTAATTAAATTATTGATTATTGAGTAAGTCTAGAGAACACAGGACATTTTATTATCTTATGTGCTGTCAAATAAGTGAGCAGTGACAATGAAGTTACTTAATTTTTCTTGTAATATATCATAACCAGTCAAAAGATATAATTGATTAACACACACACACACACACACACACACACACAAGAGCTTGTGTAAGGTCCCCGGTACTAAAGAGCGAACACAGAGACTGACACATTCCTGACGGCACAAGGCACAACTTGTTATGGAAGCGGTTCACAGAGCTGTGTTAAGGTGAACACAGACCGGCAGCAGGGCTGGACTAAGCTCTCTGCTCGGAGAGAGGCAGCATTGATTTAAAGCATTACTCAGGCTGAGAGAACAGGAGAGAGTGAGGAAAAAAGAGAGGGAGAATGAGAGAAAGAGAGGCAGAGAGGCAGAGACTCTCCTGACTGCATTAGGAGTGCCTCCAGCCTTTGGGAATCCTTTTGATCAAATCTCTGTGAGAGATGAGTGTCATGCCCTCTTCCAGCCAGCTGTGAGCAGGACTGCCCGGTGACTATGGGGGTGGGAGTGTGTGTGTGTTCTGCAGGCTGGGGAGGGAGCAGGCAGCTCCTGAGGTGAGAACGCGGAGTGGGAGAGTGGGAGGATCTCATTCCAATCCCCTGTGCCCAGTTTCAACACACACTCCACAGAGCACATCTTGAGGAGTTTAGAGTCAGTCCTCGGCAACATAGGGAAGGAGAGACAGAGAGGGGAAAAATGGTGTGTGTGTGCGCGCAAGTGTGTGTCTGTGTTTGAGAGTGAGACCAGTACATTTGTTGTTTTTCGTGTCGTGCGAGCGCAGAGTATCTGCGTGCGTGTGTGTGTGTGTGTGTCTGTGCGACAGTGTGTGCGGGAGTGTGTGACTGTGGACTAGTGTGTGTGTGTGTGTGTGTGTGTGTGACAGAGTGCTGGCGTGTGATGGCTCTTTTGCATTATACACTTGTACAGACTGGAGAGTTGGAGGCAGTTCTTTTGTAGGACTCACAGGGAATGGCAAACTACACAGTAACCCTGGAAACCTATCTCTAATGACAATGGCTGAGGTAAGAAACATGTTGCCCTTTCCTTCTATGTTCTTTCCATTCACCGAATTTCTTACATGCTCCTGAGATACAAATGAGAAAAAAAACAAATTACTATAGGGCTGTCATTTTGTTTCATTGCTGAAGTTATTATTCATGCTCATTCACAAAATATGTCCATGTTGCCTTAGTTACTTCAGTCGTCTTTTATTTCCTGCATTTAAGTAATGCCGTGACAACGCATTTGTCCTGATCCAGCTGTGTCTATGCTTGCTGAGGTGCACGGAGATGCTGCATGCGTACCGCGGCAACTCCCTTTAAACAAAAGGAAGAACTTTACAGTAGTCATCCGGACAGGCAGACAGTTGTTTTTACCTGACAACAGTCCAGGCCGTCCAGGAGATTTAACCCTTCTATTCTAATGGATTCCGTTCATGTCACATTGGTCTCTATGTTATTACAACAGAGGGCCAGTACACACGTTGGTATTATTTTCAGACTCTGTATTCGAAGACTTTGGTTATATTCCATTTTAAGTTATTTCAGGTTTTTGCATTTTTTTCTTATTCAGTTTTGCTGTCTGGTATAGCTTATCTACCCAACTTTAGTGTCTGTGTCATTTGTTACATTGAAACTATGTGTTTCCCAGAACTCTGCCCCAGCCAGTTGCTGTGCTGCCCTGTATTGCAGACTGCTAAGGCATGCTTGCTTTAGCCTCACTGTTTCTCCCTGTCTCTGTGTGTGCTGGCTTCTGGCCACTCACTAGTGGAATGTAATTTAAGAGCAGCTCAATGTTTTGTTGCAGCTGTAATGTAACAATTAGTCGAAGTGTCTGTGTGATGTTGTTAGGAGAAAACATTCACACTGTCTCTCATTCTGTTTGTCTGTTTGTCTCTCTGTCTGTCTCTCTGCCTGTCTCTCTGCCTGTCTCTTAGTGTCCAGAGCTGTGAACAACATTCCAAAACATTGTGTTCTGTGCAGTTTTTGTGTGATTGTGTGTTGTGTTCAGAGCTTACATTTTAGATACCTCATTTCATGATTGGATTCTTTTAGATTAATATCAAAATTAAAAAGTAGATCCTTCAAACTTGTACATTGCATTTAATTTATTTTAAGTTGCTTTGTATTTTATTACATCCCATGTTTTTGCGAGGATGAAAAAAATAAATCCTACTTGATGCAAACCTGGCACTTAGCATCATTAGCACTTAGCAGTAGTCTGTAATAGTCTAGTGGGGCTGAGTTCTCATAAAATACATTTAAAACGTATTTCTAAAAAATAAATACGTTTTACTATGATAATTACAAAGTTATGACTCTTATCAAATCAACTTTAAGTATTACAATATTTACATAGCAATTCCGGCGGCAAATCCTTGAATTTACTACTTTGAGTTTTTCCCCCTAAACATACTATCCTTTAACAAAAAGTTTGACACTACACAAACTATAAAACAATGGGGTTTCCAATTAAAACTGCCCTGCATAGTAAATTATAAATGAAATAAAATATCTATATTTATTAAAAAAGGAATGAATACTGGTACACAGTTAGCCACTTTGCAGGTATATACAGGTAGTGTAAACTGGCTCCACCTCAACCTCTGAACTGAAAGGGATTTTACTGTGACTCCCTCTCTCTCTGCCTGTCTGTCTCTCTCTCTCTCTCTCTCTCCCTCTATAGTTTCTAACTCTCCTACTTTCTTCCCATCTCTCACATTTTCTCACCCATTTCCTTTTAACTCTATTTCTCTTTCTTCCCTCTCTCTCATTTCCCTCAGTCTCTGTCGCACTCTCTCCGTCCTTCTCTCGCTCAGTCCCTTTCTCCCTATCTCTCTTTGGGTGTGAGTGTGTGTCTCAGTGTTGCAGGGCCCTGGGGCAGAACAGAGCAGGGCTGGGCTCCTTTCAGTGGTGTGTGTGTGTGTGTGTGTGTGT